>BQMF02000011.1:1800000-2081727 GCA_027922465.2 Turritopsis dohrnii
TACAGCATCAGCATTTATAAATGGCGGCGGAGTAGTAGAGGAAACGTTGATTTTGGAAGATTTACCGGTCAAAAAGTAATATTTTTGATATCACACAAAAAGAAACAATATTTAAGACCAAATCATTTTTGACATTTTTCCGACATTTTTACCGACTCACCGACTCAAATTTGTCGGAATTTTGGCATAGATTGTTGTTCGGTCGGCTGACGCGAAAGAATATTATTTGTGATTGTGGCCTAAGGGGAGCAGGCACTCTAAGCTTTTTAGGGAAGCTCTTTCATTGCATTTTTTTTTAATTACAAAATAATCAATTTGATTTTGAAAAGTAGGTAATGAATGATATACTTTAATACAGAGTCAGAGAGGGTTCTGCACTAATAGGCATGATTTCACCAGCAGAAAAAAGTCAATCATGGAGCGTTGCAATTTTTCTGCCTGCCCCATTTTCATCCATGAAGTTTTCCAGGAAAATTGACCACCAATTCATTATGACAATTTAAGAAAAGGTCCTTAACAAGTTTCTTATATCTGGAGAACCAAAACAACACACCAAAACAATAAAAAGAGGAAAACTTTCACTTTCGATCTCCACCAACTCTTAAAAAATTCACATATATATCGATTTTCAATCTTCTGATTTACCTATAGCTTTGCAAAAACAACTCATTTGAAAATTAGTATGTATGTCTGCAATCGAAAAGTTTCTTTAGCGGATGATGATAACTCACGTTTATTTTTGAAGTTATGGAACATCGAAGAGGGACAGGTATTGGAACCCCATTTTGTTTGAAAGTTTTTCGTGTAATATTTTCACGAAAATATTAAAAAGAAGCCAGTTCGTTTTTTAATCACGGGCGCCCCGAGCGTGAAATTGGGACTCGTGAAATTATGACTCCTCTGAAGTCCTAATTCTCTGGAAACTTTGGAAACCCAGACCTGACTCTCTCTTTCTTCTCGCTTGGTTGGTAGCAAATTTAGCAAAATTTAATTGATTTCTTCTGACTCAGTGTTTTAACAAATGATAGTTAGTTAGTGGTGTGCCTAAGGAAATAATATTTAAAAGAGCGTAGTCGACTTTTTTCGAAAGTTCTCGAACTCTCAGTTGACTGGGAAAGTAATTCGAGTTATCGAGTGTTTGAGTTTCTGAGAGTTGAAGTAATTACACTAATTATTATGTCCAGAGACCAATAAAAAAAGTTCGTGTAATCGAGTGATCGAGTTTTCAACTTCAAGAGTCGACTGTATGTAAAAAAAGAAAATGATTTCTCAGTGCTCAAACTTATATATTGACCTATAAAAGAAGTAAGTTTTAAAGAACAAGATTTATACCCCTTATTGTTTCATTTTACAATTTATTAAGGCAATCTTGAAATACCTCAGAATCAATTAGTTCTTATGTGGAAAAGTCTTATTTTACTAAAGAAGGACACAGTTCGTGCATCAAGTTTTGTAAAAATTCAGGTTGAAAAGGATTGCTTATCTCAATATCACATCAACTGAATCTAATTCCTTCGTTTCGAATACAGTTACAAAAATAGGTAGTTAGTTAAGTAGTCAGAAATGTCGAGATAGCAGGGGAAAATTTCCATTCAAAAACGTCAAATCTGGCGAGACTGAAGGAATTATGTAGAGTTAGGCGGGTGGTCGAGATAGTGAGAGGTCGAGTTAGCAGGGGTCCACGGCGATTTACGGAGTAACTTTAATTATGCGCATGCGTCGATTAACGATCTTTTTAAGAGAGAATCATAATGGCGTGTGATATCTGAAGTCTGGTGATCAAATTTATGTATTTTCAGCCTGTACCCTGAGCTTACCACTCAGTGCCCAGGCTTTTACACGTGCGACAAAGTATTTCATAATGTTTCGAGAAGCTGCTCCTAGTTCAGAATTTACATGAAAGAGTAATACTTGACGATGAAGTGGTATACAATTTGGGACATCGAATTCTGGGGCCCTATACCTCCCCTGGAAAGGGACCTCCCAGTAAACACAAGACGTCTTGAAGACGTCTTTGAGACGTCTTTTCAGGACCAGTTAAGACGTCTCTAAAACGTCCTCAACTAGTCTCCAGGTGTAACACCGAAAGACGTCTTTTAAGGACGAGAAAAAGACGTCTTTCGAAAACGTCTTTGAGACGTCTTACTCTCGTATCTAAAAGACGTCTTTCGCTGTTACACCTGGAGACTAGTTGAGGACGTCTTAAAGACGTCTTAACTGGTCCTGAAAAGACGTCTTAATCTCGTATCTAAAAGAAATTTGTTTTGAATTCTGAAACACATGACTGGTTTTTATTAGCATCTACAATGGCATTTATTTGCCGTCTCCATTTACCTTTAAACCCAGAAGTTATAACTTCTAATATTTCAAACTCAAAATTAGAAAGTTTGGTGATGGTGTCAAGGCAAAATTTAAACTTATTCATGGGTCGCGGCGAGAATTTTGAAGTGGGTGGGCCCATCAATAAAGGAAAAACTCCTTCCCTGTCGCCCACCATGGTTGGGTGACGAAGAAAATTTTTTAATCCACAGATGCTCTGAGGGCCCTAATACGACTATTTTAGCTTCAAATTTTGAATAGAAAAAGCATATATAAGGTAGAAAAACTGCTTTCTACAGTGTTTACATTCATAAAATAATCCATAAAACATAAGAATATTCCTCTCAGACACAGGGGGTCTAAAAGACGTTGCGTCTTAAATACGCCTTTTTCGCGTCTACAGGGTAAGTTTCTGCGTCAGTATATGCAAGCATTAAGTAGTCTCGTCCCCAGAGCTTCTTTTCTCTCAACAGAAAATGTTGTGCATTCTCAATGTGCTCCAAAAAAGATATTCCAATGCCAAATAAAGTCATTGAAATTACAATTCCCCTGAAAATATGGTATTTTGGCATTTTCTCACGACACTTCAACTTTGAATTGTGACAATTAGGAGCAGTTGTAAAATATTCGCTTTAGTTACGACGTTTCTGGTTAATTAAGTCTGACGCAAGTCCAGTCCAAAGGTCTTTTTTCACTGAAGGTCTCGAATGTATTTTTTTGACTTGATTGTTCCAAAACGAACTCGTTTGCAATTTCTGATAATTTTAAATTATCTAAAACTGTTTTATAACAATACAATTTTTTATTCTACGTAACATTGTAAAAGATTATTCTGGAGTTGCACACGATACTCCACTTGTTAGCAAGATTCTGAGAAGGCTGCAAATGTTTGACATTAACAGTCCTTTTTCTCGAGACAGTGACTTAAACTTTTCGATAACATCGACGAAAACAATTGGCTGACCGTCATTAAAAACTGTATGAAGTAGTTGAAGTTCCGCTCCGATCGCATCGTAGCTTCGTAAAAGTCATACGCTGTTTCAGGGTGATAAGCTTCTCCTGGTTGGTTTTGGATTTCCTTCAACAAACTGCAGAATTGAATAATTTGGTCGTTTTCGTTTTCGAGGAACTGCAGGTTCGGACACGGCACTTATCTTCAGAATTTTTGTAGCACAGAAATACAGGTAAAAATAAAAAATTCAAATCTTATCAAAAAAGTGGGTGGGCCCGGGCCCCCCCGGCCCCCCCGTCGCCGCGACCCATGTTATTACATTCACGAGCTAGGGAAACCCACTACCAATAAGTAGAAACCATCCACAATGACACTGCATAAATTTTAGAACAAATTTTCGAACGCATGAAATCAATGTTGCAGTGACAAAAAAAAACTTTTTCAAAGCAAAGTATTTACAATGTTTTGATACAGAAATGTCGAGAAATAATCGGAGTGCTTCACCCAAACCGAAAGAGCATGCCCTGATTTTTTTTTTGAAGCAGATAATTCCACCACTTATGTGTTGAAGTGTTCCATTCTAGAAATCCACTTTGCGTTCTTAAAAATGGTATTTGGCTAAATCTATTTATCAGAAATCATAAGTTGTTATGATTTTCCCTCAAACCGTCACACTATATATAAAACTAAAATGTTAGTGTTGTCCCCCACCACCACCATAAACTGTGTTAGTATGGATCATTAGCTAGCAAAATTAGGAAAAAAATAAAATAATATAAAATCACATTAAAACGTCTCGTTGCGACCAGTGGAAACTCGTTTCACCGAGGACAAGAAAAAGACGTCTTTAAAACGTCTCCTTGCGACCAGTGTAAAATCGTCTTTAAAGGACAACAAAAAGACGTCTTTCAGACGTCCTCTTAGGACGAAAATTAACTGGTTGTTCAAAACCCAAGAAAAGACGTCTCAAAGACGTCTTATCTGGTCGAAAGACGTCCGTACCAGTATGAGACCAGAAAAGACGTCTTAAAGACGTCTTTGTGTTTACTGGGCTATAATATACCATTGCAAATTTTTGAAGCCCAAATATGTTATTGAGGCTGTTATACATAGGATAAAGTTCCTTAAAAACTACTTTTTTTTGGAGAGGTATAGGAGACCCTTAAATTATGATTATCATAATCATCATATTTTAACTGATTTTCAAAACGTTAAAACCTAATGCATAACAGTACATCAGTAAAACTTTGTGGGAATTGGTTTTATTCTTCCCTCTTTCTTTTCTTCGGTTCTGGATTAAGAGATTTCGCTACAGGATGATTCTTCACGTAATGTTCTTTCATCATACTGGATGCTTTGTACGTTTTGGTGGTGGTGGGTAGCCATATTTTTTGGTTCAAAGTGAGAAGTAAATTGGCTGTTTTGGGATTAAGAAAAAATGGCTGGTTTCTGGATATGCCCTCGTTAGAAAGATTAATAATGAACTTTCAAGTTTTCCAAAGAATATGCTTTCAAAAAATTGACGAGGTCAGAAAATACGGATGTTCAAAATGACGAATATTTGCTCGTGAAAGTTCAGGTGATGGCCCTGCTGTTTGCTTATTCACGGTTGATATAGCAACAGATAATTCTCAAATTTTGTCGCTGTTGGCATTTCAAACAAAAATAAATATGGAAATCAACCTAGTGCGTCATGGTAAGTGTGAATTTTAGTAGTTTTTTCAAGTGAACTTGGTGAGAAAGCCAAGTGAAAGCTCAGCCATTTTCCTCTTCTTCTTCGTTTCAAAATCGACGCATGCGCATATTAAAAGTTCTTGCAGCTATGTATTTAAACTGCCGTGGTCAACTGTATTCAGTTTGAAAATGTTGTTACGACAGGGAGAGAAGGATCTATGTTTTGTAAGACATCTGTTTCAATATTGAAGCAGCTTAACAACACGCCTACATCAATATCTTCATTTGAACGTGTGTCTTATAATTCTTCATATAAAATGTCTGTAATGTGGAAAGGGAACACTCCACAAGTCGATTCTTTTCTTCTTACAAGCTAATCTACCGGGTGAGTCAAAAAAAAGTACCGTTGTTTCGCAAAACGTATCTTTCGATTGACTAATTATGAAAGCTAGTGTTTTTTATTTCTGAATAGAGGAATCCTTTACCTACATTTTGGTGTATCATTTGTCAAATTTGGTTGAGTAGAAAAAAAGTTATGGGCAAAAAACTGGAGGTGGTCCTTGTAAAAATCGCCGAAAAATGACGAAAAAATCTAAACAAAACTTCTCCAAACAAGATTTTCTGTTCTTATTGCAAACCGTATGGGATTGAAACTCATACACACTTCAATGTGCTAAAACTTTTTTTTTTTATTCCCAATGCTTAAATTAAGTTAAAAGTTCAAACTTTTTTCAAAATTTTATTAAAACTTTACTTGATGAAGTTTTTTATAAAGACTGTTTTGTAAAAAATGCCACAACTCACGTTACAACAAAGAATTTGGGTATGTATCCAGTTTCCAGTTTCGAGAAGTTTTGTTCAGCTTTTTTCGTCATTTTTCGGCGATTTTTACAAGGACCACCTCCAGTTTTTTGCCCATAACTTTTTTTCTACTCAACCAAATTTGACAAATGATACACCAAAATGTAGGTAAAGGATTCCTCTATTCAGAAATAAAAAACAATAGCTTTCATAATTAGTCAATCGAAAGATATGTTTTGTGAAACAACGGTACTTTTTTTTGACTCACCCGGTAGTTGTTGTTGTTGTTGTTGTTGTTGTTGTTGTTGTTGTTAAGAAAATGTAACACCATTGAAGTTTGTTATGATCGAAACAGATGTGCATTGTTTTTTTTTATGTAGCGTAAAGTCTCGATTAAGCGCCCTCCTCGAAAACACTCGCCCTAAAAGTCAAGGAAGTAAATAAGCACTTGGGCGTTTAATCGAAGCTTTATGATGATATATACAGAATAATATGGAGCCTCTAAAACGGACATCCTCTAAAGCGGACACCTTCTTTAGACGGACAAACGAATTTGTACCGGCGAACCCTTTGTAAACTCTTATAGAGATATCTCCCCAAAGTGGACAGTCTAAAGCGGATACCTCCTTAAAGCGGACGTTTTTCCAGGTCCCGCACGACAATTTCCCCCTAAAATTAATCGCTATAAAGCGGACACCGAAAAATTTCGACAAGAATATTAAAATTCAGTATTTTATTTCTTTTCTTTTTTTCTGTTTAAAATATTTTCTTGTCCATTTATTGTAAGGTTAATGTTATTTGTTAGCCAAGTGACACCTCTTCTTAATCACTAACGAGGAATATTCATGGTATCTCTGACCATTAGCAAGCTCCCCGGTTGACGCACTTCCCAGTCTCCTCTGCTTCCATGTATGAGACTGGAAATTTTAAGAAATGTACTCCACAACACTACTATCATTTAATACAGTAACAACATTTTTTTCAAAGCAACAGACTGTCATGTAGTTATAAAACACGTGTTTTTGAGTTTTCCAGAGTTGTACAGCTTTGCAATCATTTTCAGTCCTAACGTTTTTTTAATATGCTACACAAATGTTTATTTTCAAATTTTCTTTTATGAATGTTTCTTTGTCTAACTGAGCAGTAACAGCAAAGGATAATATGAGCATGCGTAATGGGTTCCCGACTTAGGAGTAGAATTTTTTCTTCCGAGTTTCTGGCCAAAATAAGCAAAACCTCTCCAAGGCGGACACCTCTCTAAAGCGGACGAAATCTCTGGTCCCCTGAGTGTCCGCTTTAAGGAGGTTCCACTGTACTCTACCGAGTTTTGTTTGTTTCGGCACCTTGTGCTGTTTAGATGATCCAGTTACAAATCTGGTGGCTTATATGCAGTGTCTTCGTGACATTTGTCATTTCCAAGCCCACTGAAGTATCAGAAGACAAGAATGAGGAACAAATGGATTGGGTGAATTCATTTGATGGAAAGTTTCATTATGCTTGTCCTGCAGGTAAACCAATATTTTTTTTAGACATACATCTTGCAACCCAAAATATAATCTCAAAACTAACGAAAACTGCAAGGATTTGTACATACCCAGCTTCAGAAATAGCATATTACATGTAGTATACTTTTTCTAAAAATTTATTTGTTGACACTTCGTGTCTTTGCATTATATAAGTAGTAGCAATGTTCTCACAAGAACAAGTTCATTTCCAAAAAATAATACGGAACGATAAGGAATTCTTATTGTTCAACAGGTAAAGCGATTGGTTCTTTAAGCAGTGTCCATAGCAACCAACATGAAGATCGCATATGGAATATTGACTGCTGGAAAGACTTAATAACAAAGGGTAAGCAGACATGGACGGGTTACTTGAACCAGCTGGACGGTGTGTTGGACTACCACTGTCCGACAAACTCGGTGATGACGGGAATGGATAGTTATCATGACGCCGGAAGCGAAGACCGACGATATAAGTTCCAATGTACGGAAATGCCCGGACACTACCCGAGGTTTTGCTACTGGACACGCGACTACCAGAATGCAGTAGATGCTCCTTTCTTTGGGACTGCCAAAGATAAATCGACGTTTATTACTGGTCTGTACAGTATACACGATAATACTGCAGAGTAAGTAGATAAAAAAGTATTTTACAAAATAAGACAGCAACGGGAGAGTGAGAATGATCCAAAAATATTAAAATGATAAGTCACAAATGAATGAGAAATTACAGCCTGTTTCCCACCAACGTTAACACCCGTGCAATTTCGTCAGACCGAAACTTTGATGCGAAAAAAGGAAGATCTGATCCTACATTTTCTTTTGTTTGTTTCTATTCGAAATACAACAGCCAATTATTTTGATAAAATTTCACAATATGAACAGAATCACGCGAATGTTTTTCGTATATTGATCGAAAAAAGACCGATTATGAGAAAAAACGCTAGTGTAGTGGGAAACCGTTTTACGATTTGATCTGTGATTATATTTAAAAAAAAAAAGCAGCCAATGATTTATTTCTCAAGTAATCCTATGCTCATGCCCAAACAAATTACATCTGGACAATGTCACCATTGGTTTCCTTTAAAATGCGCAGACCAATGCAATATTCCATGCCGACGATTATTTTTTCATCGGGATGGGCCCAATGAAGTTGAAACCAATAATATCAATGTCAATTTTTATTTTAGAGACAGAAGATTCAAAGTTCATATGTGCTTGTACTGAAAGTCGTTTTTTGATGGAATAAAAGAAAGAGTGTATGACAACATACACTACTGGAATTCTTTAAAAAAAATACAAACAAACAAACAAACAAAAAATAAACAAAAATATCCTGATTCACAAAACTATTTCCAAATAAAGTTTACATTAAAAGGTTAACATTAGTACAAACCTGAAAGAAGTCCCATCTAAAAGAAAGGTTTAAGAAGTAAGAGACAAACAGAAAAAGCACACTTTAACACTTTCCTGCCAAAATGTAAGTCGGTCTATTTTTTTCATGTTCGACCAATATCTTTACTCAAATGATTTTAAATTGCCGAATACAACGAAATTAGAGATCAGAATCCCATCAGCCTTTCAACATCTTGTCATAATACTCTCTACATATAATTAAACGCTGGATTTGAGATGTTCCTTCGTAGATCTAAAAGGAAGAACACAGGTTTTTGGACTGTGACAGTGCGCCTCAAAATCATGCAAGCCACTGAGACGAAGGGTTTTTACATTGAAACAGTGTGTATATTTCTATAGAAATGCGCTCCTTCGCAGTGGTTTTTCAACAAATTTGTTGGATGAAAAAGGGTCCCCGTCATTAACTGCGTTTTTAATACTTTTGGGTGAGTTTGCTTGTTTCAGGAAGTTTGATGAAATTTTGTAGAAGGTTGCAATGTGAAAAAGGAAAGCAACATAATGGATGTTTCTCCTATCACAGATACAGGAAACAGAGTTTCTTTGCGTATTCTGCATCAATGTATGTAAGTCGGATCTGGTTCACTACCAGTTCTCTCTAGTCACATGGTTTGAGAATCCCAAATCTTTTCGCTTTCTTCGAACAAAAGAGTTTGTAAGCATTCTTAAGCGTAGTTCACACTGAACGTTTAAAATATACACCGCGTTTAAAAAAGCGTTTATGAAATGCGTATATTTTTACCGGTAATGGCTGTACCAAAAGCGATACAGTTCACATTGCACGTATAAATAAACGAGATATACACCAAAGGCAAATTTAAATGAAAACTGTGTAACGTAAAATGACGAACTCTGATAGCGAAGCTGACGAAATTTTAGCAATATCATTCTACTTATTATTTGAAGATGATGGTGAACCTATGATGAAAAAAAACGTACTTGGGTTCGTGATATATTCAAAGGAAGAAAGGCATACGGTCAATTTCAAACCCTTTTCCAAGAAATGAGAAATATCGACAGGGAGAACTTTTTTGGGTGTAAGAGAAAAGGTCAAACAAAATACGAAAATTTTGCAAAAAAAAAATTCAAAATTTGATAGCGTACGTGTTCGAGTATGAAAACAATAGATTTCCATTAAAAACTTAAAAGGAATATGCGGCAAGTCTTTGAAGTTCATAAACGCGGTGTATATAGACGGTGTATATATCAAACTGATTTGATATATACACCGTCTATATACACCGCGTTTATGAAAAAATGTTCGCAAAATGAGTGCTCTTATTTTGCGCGTTTATATTAAACACCGCGTTTAAAAATGCGTTTATCGACGATGTATAATTTACACGCGCAGTGTGAACTACGCTTTAATGTTTTCGATTGATTAAAAATTCTTCTTCTTCAATTTCCGCGCGCGTGAGCACATGAAATTGTTTCAATTACACATTCTATCTTTTCGCCGTTTTCGGATAGCGAGTTCGAATTTCGGATCGTTTGTTTATTCAGAATGATTGACAGACAAAAAAACATTATTTTTAATATTATTTCATCAAATTGTTTATGAACTTCATGGTTTATGAATATTTTCGGAAAATATTTTGTGGAAAATGTGTAAACAAAATGCGAAACGTTTTTCCCAGCTGTACTTTATTGGGACAACTTTTCGCCGGGATTTATTTTCGCGAATCAGTCTATTTCGGATTTTTTTTTTTCGATTGATTAAAAATTCTTCTTCTTCAATTTCCGCGCGCGTGAGCACATGAAATTGTTTCAATTACACATTCTATCTTTTCGCCGTTTTCGGATAGCGAGTTCGAATTTCGGATCGTTTGTTTATTCAGAATGATTGACAGACAAAAAAACATTATTTTTAATATTATTTCATCAAATTGTTTATGAACTTCATGGTTTATGAATATTTTCGGAAAATATTTTGTGGAAAATGTGTAAACAAAATGCGAAACGTTTTTCCCAGCTGTACTTTATTGGGACAACTTTTCGCCGGGATTTATTTTCGCGAATCAGTCTATTTCGGATTTTTTTTTCCGTGGACAAACACTGACACAAATTGGAAGTATAAACATCATGATATTGACGAACGATTATGTCTGATAAATATTATGTCTAATAAATATTATGTTTCTCTGGCTCCAAATTGTGGATATGCCATGGTGAATTGAAAAATGGTTGAGAATAAGTTAAGTACGTTTAAGGCAGAAACTGGGGAAATCCAGCATGTACCAAATTAATTATGGGTCCTCGTGAAATACTCAGTCAAATTATCACCATGACACAGACAAATACACAATTCCCAGTGGAAAATCATCGAGATATTTTTCCACTGAGAACCAATTGATGAAGACACAATGATTTAGTTTAAGATAAATGTCAGGGAAACAAACTTTTGATGACGATTGGAAGTGTAAGATTTTGATTGGTTAATGATTGGAACTGTGAGATTTTAATTGGTTAATGATTGGAACTGTGAGATTTTGATTAGTTAATGATTGGAAGTGTGAGATTTTGATTGGTTAATGTTCATGAAAGATGTAATCACATCGATAAAAAATTTATGCAAGCGATATAGATGGCTTTAATGCTATTAAAACATTAATACACAAATGAAACCATAAAAAACCTTTGTGGAAATTTGAAGTGTAATATGTTCTTGACGTGAAGCTGTAGGCCATGTAAGCCATAATATATTGTTGTTTATTGTATATTATTGTTTGAAAAGAACAAGGCTTAACGCAATTGTAATTAACAGACTCAGGAAATTCCATCAAAAGACTGAGCTTTGTGTCCATAGGCGTATTCAGGGTCAATCAACAAAGAGGACACAAAGAACACATTTTTTTTCAAAGTTCTTTTGTCATAGACTTGTAAGTTAAAAGTGTTGAGACTCACATAATTGTGAGGTTGCGTAAGAGTTAGACGTGACTAATGTACCTAGTTCGAAGGCAATGTTTCGAGTTTTCGCAGCTGGCAGCAGTCAATCAGGAGAATAAGTGTAGATGATACATTTGTGATACCAAAACAAACAAAAAAATTTTTTCCATAATATTGTTTTCTAGTCGTTTCCCCGACAGTTGAGAAGGAATGCAAAGAAAGCAAAAAACTACGACGCACCTGGTATATTTTTGCATCCCTCATCAATTTTTCTGCAGGATATTCTGAGTTGTATCCATTACCACCAAAGATCTAGTTCAAAAGAAACATACCACCCATTAAATCAAATGGCACTTCAATCATCTTCAGAAGTTGATTATTTGCAAACAATGACCATCGTGGTACCGATATATAATCATGAAATCATTACAGGCATCGTGTTTGTTTTCTTAACAGGGAAAAATATTTTCAGGACAAAAAACGGAGAGCTTTGAGAAAACCTGAAAAAACAATCCACAGTTCCCATTATCCGATTATTACTATAATATGTCCTATAACTGCAAGCATGCAAAGCCATAATTATTTGTTGCAACAACTGCATAAGCATTGCCACTGGGAACATCAGTTTCGTTCGCAAAACCCTTTTTTTTTTTTCTATTCCAATAATTTTAAAAATGATATCACAATGCATTCTGGCAGTTCTATCATCCATAAAGGAGGAAAAAATGGAAAATTGTCAATTCTGAGTAGTAAACAAACAAAAGTGTTGCAGAACAACAAATGTACATGACCATACCACATATCATAGTGCATTTGTACAAAAACCTTATGGTTCAGACTATGCAAAACCATGGGGTTTTCTGGTTTCATTTTTACGACCAATTCGAATTCAGGATGAATGATTTAATGCATGTAGTTGTTCAGAATCATCCTGTCACCTTACCTGAACACAATCAGCAGCATTTTTATTTGCAACATCAGAGGCGTAAGATTTGGCAATGGATGCATAGTATGTATTTCTTCGTCCCTGGAAAAAAAATTACATTTACCTTGAAAGAATTTCTCTTACTTATTATTTGAAGGTCCAATCAATTAAAACAGCGAATTAAAAGTTGTAGGGCATGAGATGGTACGTATGTCAGTGGATTTTTGTAAAGTAATGTCCGGTGCTTAGACAACTGCTCAGTTAGTACGATTGGTGCGGAAAAGAATCTATAAAGTTTCTCAGACAGTATCACTATATTAGTTAAAATACCTGATCAAGTTCCCAAGCGGCACGTCGGGTCATCAATCTGGCTAGCTCTGTGCCAGCAGCCATATCAGCTATCATAAACTGCACAGCTTGATGATTGACAATCTTTGTTCCAAATGTCTTCCTTTCGGTGGCATATTTAGCGGCTTCATCAGTTGCTCTCTGTGCTAATCCAACTGCAGCTGCAGCCACACCAGGCCGAGTTTTATCGAATGCACCCATTGCATATTTGAAGCCAGCGCCTACCTTTCCAAGGACATTCTGAAATACAATACAAATTATTAATATTGCGTTACTCATTTTCAAAAGACGCTCTTTTAACCAGCATGTGTGATTTCTATTCAAATCATTAGGAGACATTCATAAAGTAATTTTAGAAAATAACAATAGTGAACCGCCTTACCTTGGCAGGTACTCTCACATCCTCGAATGTTATACCTCTAGTATCTGATGCTCGCTGGCCCATATTCCACTCCTGAACAACCAGATATTATTTATTTGATCTTACATAAAATTAATAATCTGAGCGAACATGGTAAACGTCTGGTTCAATTCACACCTTTCTTCCTTTAATCACACCTGGCCAGTCGGCTTCAACAATAAATCCAGTGAAAGCTTCACCAGTCCTTGCTTTCGGATTAGGGTCAGTACGAGCAAGGACAAAATACCTAGGTGATAATAAAACTTAAAAGTTATTTTGATACTTAGTTCAAAATGTAATTCAAGGACGATTGACAACAAACAACAAAGAGAGGTAAGATATTTTACATCAACCAACATTGATTATTCTTTGTTAGGCCGTCACTTGTTGATTGTTCGTTTAATGTCATTGTTTACTTTTTTCGGCAATGTGGGATGCGGTAAATATTTAATTATTTTCATATTTTCAGAACATCACACCAACAAACTGCAATCACTCGTCCGTCATTATTGATTTCTTTTTTAAGATTCATGTTGCGACTACACGAATTTAATAAGGGTTTCAGAGCACGTACTATGCTCTCCTTCGTTAAGAGTGTAAAATGAGGGGAAAATCCAACAGACTCCGTCATCACTTCTTAATCCTTCTTGTGGGAAGGAAAGTGGCTAGACTGTGTTCACAAAAACAGATTTTACACATGAAATAATAAGGTCCATGTGGCGTTATTTTATAAAATAAGCTTGATGCGGCAGATGACATTAAACGAACAATCAACCAGCGACAGCCTTATCAAATTATACAGAAAAAGCAGGTTCCTACAGAAAACCTTTCCCCTGTTCCTCTTTTACCCTTATTCATTTTCCAGGGGATTAATTTGTGGAAAAGTCACTGTGAAAGAGTACATTTCTATAGAAACATTATACACTATTTAATAAAAATGCTCTTTGTAGTATTTTTAGACTAATTTGCTCGTACAATTGTCTGTTGCAGGATAGGCTAAGCACTAAGATCACTCTCGTGTTCAGCAAGTATAAACGCTTGAAAAGAACAAGTAAAGTGACTTCTATGAAGTGGTCATTCCCTTTAAGCCAGATATTTCCTTACGAACTGATAAATCCCTTTCTTTCTCTCCCAACACAGCAAACAAAACAACTGATAAATTTTATTTAGGATTGATAAAGGGACAGAAGTTAAACACAACATACCAATTAGCGACACCACCACCTGTAATCCACATCTTGTTGCCGTTGATTATCCACTTCATAGATAAAAAAAGTAAGCTCATGGGAGAAATAAAATATAATAGAATGGCAGAAACACTTCATACTTCATACACCAGATATTAATGTGAAATTATAATAGAGATGAATGCAAGTTGACAAAAAATTTAGTAGTGTAGTAATACCTCATCTCCATGTTTTTCTGCTTTTGTTTGTAAACCACTGACATCCGACCCAGCAGCAGGCTCCGTGACACAATATGCCTAAAGTTAATCTCTTCCAGTGAATTATTACAAACAAGAGGCCCTGAGGCCTGAAGGTCAGCGCTTTCAGGAACGTTAAGAGTGATGGACTGTAAAGCAAAATCGAAAACCTTTTTGCTCACCAGGAAGCTCGAAATAGGAATTTTTGAGATACAACTAGTGTCACAGTGATAAAGAAACCCCAGTTCAAATGTGAAACAGATATTGAGTTCATGAAGCAATATAACATTGTAGTAAAATTTAATTCAAAACAATCATAGATATTAAATATCAACACATTCACTCAAATACTTATGAATGCACCATTAATGTCTACACATAAAACTAATAGAAACAACAGGAGATGAGGCCTGAAAGTTAGTGATTTCAGCAAAGTTGAAATATGTTGGACTGTGAGGCAAAATCGAAAAACACTTTTGCAGCGGGAAGGTCAAAATAGTGGCAGCGATTCAGAGAATAACACATTCCAGTTGAAAAAACAGACAGGTACCCTCTCAAAATTGATTGCATATACCAGCATCATTACAACAAAACTTAATTCAATAAAATCTTTATCAAAGAATAATCCGCACCCAGCGTGTAAAGTTTACTCTGGTAAATGCTCCTGTGGCCAAACGTACATAGGTGAGACTGTTAGAAATGTGGAAGTGAGATGGAAAGAGCACAATTCTTGTACTGGAAATTCCGAGCCTTCTAAGCATTTACAAGAAAACGATCAACATAATTTCACCTGGAAAATATTAATGGCTGCTCCCCAAAACAACAGAGAACGTAAAAATCTTGAAGCCTCGTTAATTGCTATTCACAAACCTACGTTAAACAATCAACTCGATGCTAAAAGTTTATGCGTATTTCGGAATGGATTCACCTAGAGTTTGACAAACAATGGAAAATCGTGACAATTGTCATGTGATTATTACCACTGATTATTGCCGTGATTTCTCATTTTAAAATTGTATATATGCCTTCACTTGTAAAAAATTCAACTCACTTGTTTATATGTTTTTATGCACTGAAGATGATTTTAATCGAAAAGCTTTTGCTATTTCAAACAAAAGTCTCGTCTATTTTTCACATATACTTTATCAAAGAAATTAAAGATACGAAGCATTCACTCGAATATTTATTAATGTCTTATTTGTATATACCTGAATATGTAAAATTAATTTTATATAAAAAAGACTTTCATGTAGAGGTTTTCTCTAAAGTAACTTAGTCTTCAAATAAGCTGTTTTTGAGTATATATACTTCAAAGAAAAATAAGAGATTGCTGGCCAAGCAGATCAACAGAATAAAACATAAAAAACAACAACAAATTCGCAAAAGCTTTCGATTTAAAAAAATGAAAAAAAAATTTATCTATGGTGAATAATAATTTTTTACATACATGAAAACATAAAAGATTATACGAAACATGAGTGACAAGACAAGACTATGAAAGAAATAAAAAATAAACTTATAATGATTTCATAGGGAATTTGTTCATTGAAATACTGAATAAATAGACATTCCGGATTTCAAGTGATAATTAGAGTTTGTAAACATTATGTGTCCATTACTTGAAAATAAGTGCATTACATTACAACTAACACAAAATATTGTTGATTAATTCAATTTTAAGTAGCACACAAATGCACCTTCACAGAGGTAATATAAAATGTCTTATATATACACTTTGGAGATGTTGTCTGTTGAAAACATTGAAAACTCTTCTAAGTTGACGGATGTAACTATATAACAGATTACAAAAAATAACATCGACATTATGTAATGGAATGCATCATAACATAGGCTCTTGCTTGGCTTGGAGGTAGCAGAGCTCTCATATCTCCTGACCAATTTAATAACACAAAACACAAAATCAGAAATAAGTAGCTAGCAAGGAAACTCAGCAGTATAATCACGGTATCACTTATAACGATCATAATATTGAGAATTGCATTGCTTCCCTCCTGATAAGCATTATAAATCTGTGTTTCCAGAAACGTGAACTCCTCTTTATTTTTGTGGAGGCCGCACTCACCCTGATAAAGTAGTTGTAATTATCAATCAATAAGCAATTCTTAATTAAGCCACTATCAACAAATAGCCTCTATTCCAGCCTTAAAATTAAGGCTTGTGTTTTTAGTGGTATCAGCCTACAACTGGGGACAAAAATTTATGGACTTACAGACGGACGGACGGACGGACGAACACAAATGCTAATGAAAGATCAGCTGCTGCCGCGCTGACCAAAAAAAGCATTTAAAAACTAAGTAAAATTTAAAATATAACTTACAGCCATCAACGGCTCTGCTGTCAGTCTTCCAAAGTATTCTT
Source organism: Turritopsis dohrnii (assembly GCA_027922465.2). Classification (NCBI taxonomy): domain Eukaryota; kingdom Metazoa; phylum Cnidaria; class Hydrozoa; order Anthoathecata; family Oceaniidae; genus Turritopsis; species Turritopsis dohrnii. The sequence goes on from BQMF02000011.1 coordinate 1,817,023, forward strand.
TCTTCTGCTCGTGGTTTGCTGCAATAGCAACTGGAGCACACTAGAGATAGAACAGTTAGTCAGCTAAGACACTTAATCGCACAGGGGAGATTTGTACGTAAGGCTGAAGAGAAAATGCTGTGATACGTTATCAAATTTTACCAATTTTATAATCATTTGAAAGATGTTGTTTAATCAAACTTTTATTTGCGTACAGAAGACTCAAACGTGTTTGTAAGAACAGGCTTTTTTGGTTTTAACCAGCTTGCACCAAACAGAACATGAAATTATCAACTTTGTATTTGAAGCTAAAAAATATCTGAACACGTTACCGCAAGTCCATTTGCTTCTAAAGCCACACCAATACCAGTACAACCATAGGCAAATTCTTCTTCGAGTATAACCATACTCACTCCATCAAGACCCAAACCACCTGAAGAAAATGCAATCATTAAAGCAAGTGTTGCTAGTAAATATAACATATAACAATTTACATTTCGAGAACACAAAATCATCACTGGGATAATCACAAAAAAAATTAAGATCTTCACCATATTCTTCCGGAATACCAACATTCATTAACCCAAGTCCATGAGCCTTCTTTACAAGTTCCCAAGGGAACTAAAAAAGAAGAAAAAAAGTTCAGAGAATAGAGAACATGCTTAGAAAAAGCTCTTGATTTTCAAATTTAAGTACTTCTCCACTTTTGTCATAATCAGCTGCAACTGGCATTATCTCTTCACGGGCAAACTTCCTTGCCAAATCTTCCATTCCTTTCTGTTCATCATTGAGTTCTAAAAAACAAACAAGTTCTTCATCAATAAGACATTTTGCACAATCTAAATTATATATACATACTTTTCAACCGTTCTTGAATTTAGAGTTTCACAAGTACAGCAGGCTGCATTTGTGAACCTTTAAATTGAAGAATGTCTTATACTTTAAAGTTTTCAATTTTGTATTTAAGTGAACGTAAGTTTAAATAAAATATTATATTGACCCTCAAAACAAAGAGTTCACCTAAATTTTGATGGTAATAAGATTTAAGGGATAGTACATTTTTGCAGTAAGGTTTACAATGCTAGCTACTAGCTTAAACTCCCCAGATACCTCCCATTACTCCCATTACTTTTTAGACCAGTTAAAGGTTTGGATATATATAATTATTATTATCACTGCTGAAATATATATATGTGACCGTCCATGGGAAAAAAAAGTACATTTGGTTTTACCGGTAAAATATACCGGTATTTTTACCGGTAAAGATGTAGTATCGATATTTTTACCGGTAAAATTTTCATTATACCGGTAAACTAATTATATTATCGGTAATTACCGGTAAGCAAATTGATCAATACTTTTATCAGTAAATTTACCGGTAAATCTAAATCGATCCAATTTTATTGGTAAGTGTGAACTATAATAGTTTTTAAAACGAGAAAAGAGCTAGCTTTAAGAGCTATTATGCCTAAGTTATCATTTATATATGGTGTTATACGTTACCGTAGCGTAATAATTTGAAAATCATTCACATCGAATGTTCAGTAATCGAATGTTTTTAGATGAATATGCAATGCAAAGAAAATAAACGATCTTCCTAATGTTTTCTTGTATACATGTTCTTGTAGTAGCGAAGCCAAATTTTAGCATTTAGTTCCCAGGATCTTTCGACTCAAATATTAATGCTATTGCAGTAAAGGTCAAGGAAAATTATGTCGGTTCCATCACTTCATGCTAACACTCTTATGCTCGACTGTTGTATGACAATGAGACTAGAACAGACAGAGGAACTACCATTTGGAACCTTGTCACAGGTTTTCCGACTGTCCATCATCAACATTGACTACTGTGAGAAGAGTGCACACCCATGCAAGCTTTACAGCCAGGACATGGGAGAGTTTTGGAGCCCTGTGTATACACAGCTTTCAGACAATCTTCCACGTAAACCTTATGATGAAAAACTGAAGGAAACAGGTAGTATTAATGTTTAAATGAAGGTGAGTATTTCAAAACGCTACCTTATTTTTAAAGGGGCCTAAGTCCACTTACCCCTCAATTTTAAAAAGGCCTAAGTCCACTTACCCCCTAATTTTAAAGGGGCCTAAGTCCATTTTTATGAAAATTGAGATTTTTGCATTTTTTGAAAGTTTGGTCCAACAGCCATCTTTTGATACCCCCAATAATCAATATTTAGCCCCCAAAATAGTCCAATTTTGCCTTGAAAGTTTGGGGAATCAATACATTTAATTTTAAAAAGGCCTAAGTCCATACTGAATATTTATTAAAAGGCCTAAGTCCATCCTAGAAAAATTTCTGAGTTTTGAAAGGGCCTAAGTCCATTGAAAGGGCCTAAGTCCATTCAGTGACACTTTTCCTAGGGCCTAAGTCCATTCTTGAAAGACAAAAATTTTCATCTTGGCTGGTTTAGGTCTGAGAAGCTGGTTCATTATTGATATAGATAGTTTGAAATCATTACAATTTTAATTTGCTCTTTATGCACTTTGATTATATATGGATAGGATGCTCTTGCATTGCATTTATTAACTATGAATAATTTGGTTTTGGTTTTTGCTGTGTTTTTTGTAGGTAATTTTTGTTTCTGTGTTATGTTTCTTTTTTTGTAAATGTTTTATGTCAAAATTTGTTACATTGGCCACCCCCTTTGATTAGTTTATACTACTGGGGGTGGTACTCTGTCAGTTGTGGTGATACTCAGGTCAGTTGTCACAACTTTATTTTTAATTTTAACATAATTTATTGTATACTTAAATTTAACTGAGTTCTTTACACTGTTTGACAAGTCTACTTAGATTTGTTTTCTACATAATAGTTTTAGATACTAGTGTGATATTTTCTTTAGTAATTAGAATAATACAAATGGGAACTAGATTTACTTTCCTTTTGTTTTCATTTTATCTAACATTACAAGTTCAGACATATAGCTGACTCCTATATACTACCATAAGTTGTCTTAGAGTAGCCTCTAGGTTGCTGTAACTTGAATTGCCTAGCTAAATGTCAATACGATCTAGTCAATAACATCTAAGTAAAACACTTTGACGACACCAGTTACATTCTGCTCACTTTCAAGGCTATGTTATAAAACTCTAAGCATGCCTGATTTGGTGACTAATGACATAAAGGCACATAACTTGCTGAAAAATATCAATGCAGTTTGCACGAAATACCTTTAAGAATAGGGCTCATATTGATTTATTATTAAGTATTATCTTAGTTTTAGTTGAAAAGCTTCCAAAAAGAGCTACTACTTGGCTTAATTTGTTGTCCACATCTATTAGGAGCTATGTGGTTTCAGAGGATCAGCAACAAAATCAACTTGTTTATATATATATAACTTGGTAGAAACACTATGAACTATATAGTATGTGGTAGCATTTTGTGTGTAATATTATAATCAAATTTCAAAGATATTAATGTTCAGTAACCTTGTCTCTCTGTCTCTCTCTTTCTAAAAGCTCAAAATGGTTTTTTACATAATAGTTTTCTTGTATTTTGCACTTATAGGCCTTATCAGCAAAATGAATTCTAAAAGTGTGGATCCTTTTTATACATAAAGTCAGCATCTCTTTCTCCTAGATATGGAATGGTTTTTCAGCCATTCCACGCTTGTCTCCCAAAAAATCAGAAAAGTAAATTAAAACAATACATTACATACCATATTCCAATAGAAAGCTCTAAATCTCCTCTTTCAGAATATATATAGGTTTTTATAACTAGCTGTTGTCAGAAAAAAAATATTTACACTCAAACACAAGGCTAGTTTGCGTTTTTCCTTTATCTTAATTTTCTGTTTTGACTATTGAAGTTAAATTGATCTGTGAAAAAGCTGCAAATTGGGATATGTACTGTTATCAGCTTTTTTGGCTACACTAACCATTGCTATTGATGACACAAAAAAGGTTACTACCTCAACTCTCAAGAAGTTCATAAAATTTACTAAGTTTCTATTGCCACTTATGTCACGTTGTGACTTGTCACGCTGTGACAAAAATGGTACCAATAATTCTATTTATAAGGGAACGGCACGAGGTTAAAAATTCAAAATTTCAGATCAATAAGAAATCCATGCAGGTTATTCAATACAGCATAGAGAAGTTTTGCAAAACAAATTTTTCTTTATTATTTCGTCCATAGTTTTATGTCACGTTGTGACGTCACAACGTGACTTTATTTTGCTTCAAACAAAAAACTAAACTTGCAAACCACACGCAAAAATTTGCCACTTTTAATGACCAAGATTTCACTGTTAAGCTTCTTCCTTTGGATTTTCTGCATTTACAAGATTCAGTTCTCTGCTGTTATTTAAAGGCTATAAAGGTATGTTTAAGTTATTATTTTGGGCAACATTTGGAGGATGAATGCTCAGCTCTCCTTGAGGCTCTCCTTCGGGGTGCATAGAACCTCTCTAAGGGATTGCTGTAACTCCATTGAGCCCTATGTGAGAAGCACTGCAGGCGTATCTCATGACATGTATTACATTACATGTTAGCTGGGAGACACAAGCTGCATGCTAGCTCACATCAACATTATGTAATGAAATCGTTTGAAATAAATTATTAATGTCTGTTACCATTTTAAATTTCTTATCAGAGCTGTAAAAACTACTTTTTGTGTAACAGTAAAGGACTTACTTCTATAATTTCTATTTTTTCTTTAGTTAAGCATGCCTCTTACTCATGCTGAACGTCAAAAGAGGTATCGTGAAAGACAATTGAAAAAACTTGGTGAAAAAACAGTTAAGGAAAAAGAATCAAAAAGGAGAAAGGAAAAGTGACATGCTAATTTAGAAGTTGAAAGAGAAAAAGAAAGACAGAGAAAGCGCAAGAGTAGACAAAACAAAGCAGAAATGAATTCTACAGTGGTATCGTCACCTCCTTACAAATCTGCAAGCACTTTTGGTAAAGCAGTTAAAAAAGCTCAGTCAGCATTGCCAAAATCTCCACAAAAAAGAGCTAAGGTTGTTAAAAAACTGTCACTGGATTTAGATATCACTGATACCCCAAATCCCAAGAAAAAGCCTGGGCCTACTGCATCAGATGCTTCTACAATACAAGTAGTGCAATGCTTTTATAAACGTGATGACATTTCTCGGCAAGCACCTGGAAAGAGAGACACCATTGTGGTAAGAGAAAATGGGCAGAAAGAGACAATGCAAAAGCGCCATTTGTCAATGAATGTCAGTGAAGTCTACGCTATTTTCAAAGAAGAGCATCCAGAAGTGTCCATTGGTAAATCAAAGTTTGCAAGTTTACGTCCACCTCATGTGCTTTTGTCAAGTTCAATGCCAAGAAACGTGTGTGCTTGTAGACAACATCAGAACATTATCCTGATGCTTGAATCATTGCATAAGTTTGATTCTACCTTTCCACTGTATTCACATGAATTTCCTCTAACTATTGTATGTGACAATGCCAATGATATTTGCTGGAATAACATGTGTACTACATGCAAAGATTCTACAAAGTTTCATAATCTTTATGTTGTAAATGGAGCTGCTGAAAATCATTCAATTAAAAATGGTTCATTTGTTGTTATACCGTATGATTATGCTTCATCATCTAGTGGGAAGGTTGTCAGAAAGAAGTTGGCTGCTATTGTTTTAAATGTATTAGAAGATAAGATGGTAGAAGTGCAATACACAATTCTCATTACAAAGAGGAGAGTTAAAATCAACCCACAGGATAAAGGAGTGGTTAATATTGGAGATATCAAGGAGATTTTACCATTTCCCAACTTAAGACGTGGTACCTACGAATTCGAAAGTGATCTCAACATTGACCTGTTCTAATAATATGACTTGATTTGTATCGACATAGTGTTATTTTATGAAGTTGTTCAACTGAAATAGTGTTTTTCCTTCAGTCACCTTTATTCCAGTCTTATAATAAGACCATTAACCTGCTTAACCAATACCCCATAATGTCTGGTCACGTCGTGACGTCACGCTGTGACGTTCACCAGTAATTCATTAAGGGTGTGGCTAATGAAAAATTTTGTTCAAAATTTTTTTTAAGCTACTAAACTAAGGAACAATGTCAGATCTACTTAATAAGTGCTAAATTGACTATTCAAAGAACCCATATATACTAGCTGAATTATGAAGTTGATCAAAAAAGTATAAAACCATTAAAAAAATCTGGTCACGCTGTGACTTTTAATATTTCCTAGCATGGGTAAGAGGCTAACACTCCCATTCAATTTTTTCCCCCTATTTTAGGGTGTACCTAAGATGAGCTTACTAAATTGCAAAAACTAGCCTAAGTAACCATTTGACATAAAAATATTCCACATTTAAGACAAAGATAAAGACAAATGGCTGTTTTAACATAGTTTTCATATGTTTTGGACTTAGGCCTATATTGACAAAAGAAATTTTAAAAGTGTGGACTTAGGCCCTTTTATAAATAAATTCAAACGGTGCTAAGTCCCAAAAATAAGAATTTGGTAAGTTTTAAAAAGGCCTAAGTCCTTTCCACTGTTTCTATTTAATAGGAGATGATCTATACAAGTTGCAACATGAGGATTCTTAATGGAAAAAAATTATAATAATCATAGCTTTCAGAAAATCCTTACTTCAAGACATTGATATGAGAAGTGGCTTCAGAATAAGGAAAATACTTTAATCGCATTTTTTTCAAAATCACAAAAATGGACTTAGGCCCCTTTAAAATTAAGGCTGCTTGGACTTAGGCCCCTTTAAAATTAAGGCTATCAGGACTTAGGCCCCTTTAAAAATAATGTAGCGAAAAGAGAACTTTTGCAACTCGTCAAGCCGACGTTAAAATGTTTTCATTTGTCTTTTCCCAAATTCACTCTTTATCAGAATATTATCTGAATAAAGTTACAAAAGTCAATAAAGATCACTAAAAACGTTGCGATATGATCGATTCTTTAAAGGACACATCTCCACTTGTTGAAGGCGAAATATCTGTTGAATAAAAATAAGTCTCTGACTTTCCCTGAGGAAAATAAAAATAAAAGTTTTCGTCATGGGATTTACAAAAATAACTTAATAGAATTAGAGCAGACGGTTTTTATTATTGCCAAATTTCGAACAAACTGTTGTATCTCTTATTTTCAGCTGAACGAGAACCAGGTAACGAGTTGATTTTGATACACAAACGAATGTTACCTGTACATAAAAAGAGTATAGATTACCAAAGGGCTGTTAGAAAAATTTCCCTGTTTATTATAATAATTGAATAACACAGTCATTTTAAATGGAAGATTTAAACCTATGAAGAAAAAAATCATTAATAAATTTTCGACACATCATCCTTTCTTTTAAAAGATCTTTCAACCGCCTAATTCATGAGCAGGTGATTTGTTTTGTTTCAGAGTTTAATGACATCAATAACTTCACCATGAATAAAAACAAGAAAGAAACACATTTGAACAACCAACGATTAGGTAATTTATGACTTGACCGGGTCTTAAAAATGGCGGCATTAGTATAAACAAACATTAATATTTTCCAAAACATGCATCGCTATCGATTAGCCACTTTACCTTACGTCTGAGACGCTACCGGTAAATCACTAGGTATTTTTTACATTCATTGCGATACCGGTAATTACCAGTAAAGCGGTAAATTTATCGATAAAAAATTATAATTATATACCGGTAATCGCTAAAAAAAATCTTAAGTTACCGGTAAAATTAACGGTAATTTGCGCATATCGGTAAATCAAATGTACTTTTTTTCCCATAGACAGTCACATATATATGAGAATTTTGGAAGAATTAATAACGCCATTAGTATAATGGTTATCACTCTCGGAATTCATGCGAGAGGTTCGTGTTCAATTCCCCTTGGTGGCAATTCACTATGTGTGAGTGAATTTACCATTAGCGCCGGGTTGACCTATACCATGTGGGGAGAATTGGGTTAGATGATACCAAATGTTGCAGGAAATCATCCAGAAGAGCACAGACCCTTGATTGGGTTTGTGACACTCATGTGAGTGTCAAATACTTTGGAGCCTCCAACCTAAGCATGTAACAAGAATGGGCCTTCAGGCCTGATGTTACTAAATACATACCGTATTTCCTCTATTAAGCGCCCGGGTGCTTATAAAATTTTTTCGAAAATTAGGAGGGCGCTTATTGGAGGGGGGCGCTTAAAAGAGGGGGGCGCTTATAAAATTATTTCAAAAAACCCCTACAAAAAATTGTGAGAGGTGTTAAAAATAAATACTTATTTCCACTTTTATTATTTTCTATAAAAACTATGTACAGAAAACAGAAGAAATATCAGGTATGGTTCATGTAATGTTTTCCAACTCTATATCTATGTCGTCATCTTCTTCTTAATCGGAGTCTATTAGAATGTTTGGATCATCTTCCATGTCTCGTTGAAAAGATCTACAAGCAGTTGGCTGACTGTTTTGGCTAGTTTCTAATAAGCGCCCGGGCGCTTATCTAGGATTTTGACTCTAACATTGTAACTCTAATAAGCGCCCGGGCGCTTATTAGAGGGGGGCGCCTATAAATTTATTTTTGGATTAACAGGGGCGCTTATTAGAGGGGGGCGCTTAAAAGAGGGGGGCGCTAAAAAGAGGAAATACGGTAGATAGATATGATATGATATCACATAAATCTTCACATTATATATATAATATTCTGAAATAAAACCAAACAAAACCATTTAACTTACCAAAATTTAGACCATCACTCATTAATCTTTTGCACTAAAAGTATATCATTGTAAGGTTATGTATTGATTTCAAGACTTGAATATATTAGTCAATGTTATGTGCCTTCTGTGTGTGAGAGACATTATATTGTATTTTGAAGTCAATTCAAGTTTTGCTTGCCTAGTTCCTCAATCACAAAGGTGACTACTCAGGCATCATTATAATTATTTTCCATTCTAACAATTGCCATTATTGCAATATAACATTTTCAACCAATTAAAGTGATTTTAGTTCGGTGAATGTGTTTTGTAACAGGAAGAATACTAAAATTTATCAGCAACCAATAACTTACTTGGGAAATAGATGGTACAATATGTTGAACTCTTGGAAGGAGTCTTATTTTGGACAGCATGACTGGATAATAGAAATTATATTTATGGCAGTAGCTGGTATATAATTCTAAATTGATAATTCGCTTGTGGATTACCTATAATTTGAGTTGGTATCACTGACAGATTATTTTGCACACTCCAAACAAAATAAGAAAGAAGTCTTTCGACAACATAAAATCTGAACAAACTATTATCCGTATGACTGATTAAAAAAAGGTATAGCTACTCAGTCAACTCTTGTACAATAACCTACAAAGTACTACTGAGATAATTCTCTGAATTTAATAAAGTAATGAGAACCAAATAACGTGGGTACAAAGTCCAACCAACGACCGATCAACAACATGGTGGATACAAACAGAAACTTACGAAAGTACGACGGCAACGTTGACGGCGATGATGTACCAGATATTGATCTTCAATGAATCACAAAAGAGTAGAAACTATACACTTGTGTTAAGAAGTTTATCTATAATGTTTAGGAAGTTTGTTTCTTGAACTTAGAGAGACAGAATCAGGAAGTAACCAAGGAAAATTTATCGGAAGTTACTGCTATTCTCACGTCTTCGTTTTCAGTACGACTTCAAAATATTACTTTTTCACGTTGTGTGTAGAACGTGAAGTCTAATAATGATATTAGTAAAATTAAAAACATTTGCCAATAATATAGTGTGAAATAGACTTCCATTAAAAAGCAAATCTATGGAGTAAGTGAATCTTTTGTTTGCCTCACGTCGTCGTCCACGTTGCCGTCTTGGCGGACGCCGAGAAATATGAAACTCTGAACTTACTTTAGGGGCTGCTCATATGAGAGGCGGGACGGGACGTTTGTCGGGACGGGACGAAAAACGTGATGACTTCATCCCGCCTTTACATGAGGAAACTAACCGGGACGGGACGTTTTTTGTCCCGGGATAGTTTTTTTCATATAAACACGAGATTTTTTATGAAAACTTCAATGGAGGCGGGATACCGTTCTTTGTCCCGTTCCGGCAATACGTCCGGTCCCGCTTCTCATATAAACAGCCCCTTACTTGATATTGTTTCTGTGAATCTTCACGCATCCAACTCGTTGAGTCCAATGCAGGTCTTCATATCTGGAAGGCTGTTTGAGTCAGCTTACCTGAACTGGACATAGATTGGTTCCCCTGCTGATAATTATTTATAATTATTCCTTTGTTTAAAAAAGTTTCGATAATAATAATAGTAATAATAATTATAATCAATTTTATTTCCGATTCCACAAATGGTTCTTCTACCAGAAATACGAATAAATTATGTACATGTATAACGTTGATATAAACTGTGATGGTGACGCTAACGTTTTCATTGCATCATGTTGAAATGAATTGAATGCATCGTTACATATGATGGTACGTCCTATGTTCTCTCTTGAGTTCTTTAGGTTACGGATGTTTTCCTTAAGATCTGCACGGACGTTGGCAGGTGCGTCTTCCTTATGTATTCCATTAAAGGCAAGAACTGCTATGGAGTAATCGATTCGTTAACAGATTGGTAACCAGGGTAAACGAACGACGTCTGTGATGTCAGCACGTTTGTTTAGAACAAAACCAGCAGCAGTGTTTTGGACTTTTTGTAAACGTTTAATTAAAAATTCTGGTAGATTTCTTAAAACTGCATTACCATAGTCCAGTTTGGAAAGGATTAGAGATGTTGCCAGTTGCTTCGATACGCGTATTGAATTGAAAAAGTTGAATTCATTTCAACGTTTCACGTATCGTACCGAAACAACGTATCAAGATCAAACAATCTGACCAATCAGATGTTAAAGTTTAGTAAGATACGCGCAGCTATCAATTTTATCTATCGGACTTTAACCTCATTTTTATGCGATTCATCGTTCTACGGATTTCAGTACTTTCAAAACTTAATAATAGTCTCTATTATTCTCAATTCCCACTCGATTAATTAGAAACAGTTAGAATAAAGCTCGATAGGTTTAGGGTAAGGGTTAGGGTTATTTATGCATAACAACCGAGGAGTATGCATAATTCCTAATTTATCATATTCCCCCTAACATATATACCAAACGTTTCTAAAAATTTCAAGTCTGAGGCTCATTATATGAAAATGAGCCTTTTTTTCAAAGGACTTTGATCAAATTGGTCAGGGAACCCAAATTGGTCAGATTTTATAATTTCTTTGTTCTTGATGAATAAACCTACTCTTCGGAAAAATCTGAGGCTCACGATTCGAAAACAAGTCTTTTTTGCGGCTTCTTTTTTGTCTCTAGAGGTCGTAGGAACCCTCAAAACCCTTGTAGACTAGTGGATCGTTAATAGGTACCACAAAACTCAGACATCAAATAGTAAAACGTCTGAGGAAAATGATGTGAAACTATGTGCAAAGCTATTGGACTATTTGTTTCTTCGTTGCAATTTTTATGCCATCAGACAGATATTTTTCCAAGTTCAACCAGCGGCTATAACAATTAGAATCCGTCGACTGACTGCACACTGGCCTTCGGGCAAGTTAGAGCAATGCTCTGGTGGTAAGTCAACTAATAGTTGCAAGTCGGCGGGCGGAAGAACCAACCATTACGGATGGAAGCCCAAGGACTAAAAACTCCCGTTACTTACTTGTCTAGTTGAATGGTTCCTGTCATTACAGCTTCCGTAGCCCAAATAAGGGCTTTAAATGGTCTAGGACCTCCTTCGCAAGACCCTCGTTGACAACAGTACCTTAAGGAACTGAAGAGGCTATCCTGGGTAAACATTTGTAGTAATAATGACGTTGTTTTTATGTTACTTACTGTTTGTTACTGTTTGGTCGAAATCCTTAAACAAGGGCAAATTTGGTCCAACTTGTAAATGCTTAAAAAGCTATAGAATAATTCTACATTCTCATTTAAAAGCCCCTTAAAGTCGACTAGTTTCAAAGCCTAATGGAATAAGCTTCGTCTAAATGACAACTTCGAGGTCTTACCTCTATTTAAACAAAAGGACTTATTGTTAGTGTTTTTTACACTTTGGCTAAAAACGTGAAAATTTGGAAACTTTTTTGAATCTAAATTTTAGACAGCAAGTTAGGATTTTTTTCAAAATCTATTGGCTGTATTAGGAAGAGAAAAGATTGAAGATTCCATCCCTTTTTAAATGAGCTCTACAACTTTTTCCAGCTAAAAGTAATGACTCTTCAAACTTTGGAGCAGTTAATCATAAATTTATTCCATCAGACAGATGGAAGAAATATTCCATCATTAATAACCTTTGGAGTTTTTAAGCTTTTGGGCTAAAATTTTGCAGGCGAAATCCCGTCGGCGTTTTCTACCGATGAAAGGAAGAATTATTCCATTTGGAGCTATTCTGGAAGAGTTATTCCATTTTTTCGGTTGAAAAATCTCCAGCTTTAATCCAAATTTAGTTCGGTTTTTCTTGATGAATTGATTTCAAGAAAACAATCGTTCAATCTCAAACACCCCTAGTTTTTGATTTTGAACGTTTTGTTGAAAATGGAGCATGTTAGGATTCCACATTTCATTTTTCGCACAGCCTCTTTTCTCGACACTAATATTTAATGAGTTAAATTAAAAACGTTATATTCTTGACTTATCTTTTTCTAAAGGATACTTAATCGATCCCTGATCTAGAAAAAAGCATGCTTTATCATTAGAGTTAAAAATAAATCGACTTGGAGCTCTCTGGAATGAGATATTCCAAATTTACAAGAAATTATGTGTATTACGAATGGAATCATTCATCCAAAATGACTCACTATTTTCGAATGATTTCATCAAATCCTCTAGAAAGGAAGGTTAAATAATTACTTGATAAAGCGCTACATGTAATAGAGAGCTTATTAAGAACGATATATTCCATTTAGTTCTTACGCAAAAAAAAATTATAGTTATAGTTTATAGTTTTATATTTCCTTGGAATATTAATTCTTATTAAAGTCTGTTCAAAAAATATGTGCACTAATTTCAGCTTTTATATAAAAACCAGGCTCAAGGGAATTTATGTAATTTGCTAAATCTGGTTTCCACATGGTAACTGAAATTAGTGCACATATTTTTTGAACAGACTATAGCTCTTTTTAATAATGTCATTAACGTTCAAGATTACGATTTGTTACAATTACCTTTATATGTTTATGATTTCATGCACCAATATTCTTTGTTCTATAATTAATCTAGTTGAATATATTTTGCTTTCACAGTGCAAGTTAAAAATGGAATTTAAAATACTCATTGACTCGATAAAAGTTGGGGTTTCATTATTAACACTTTCTAGGGTAATTTTATACAACCTTCACATATTTTCGATGCTATAGAATGTAAAAACATTTGACTAAAAACCTTAAAACCTTGCCTTTAGCTTTAGCTAAATTTTATGATGGAATACGCAATAAAAAAGTGCTCCTCGCATATGTTTTTCAAAATTCAGGGATAAAGGTATGAGAAAATCTTATTTAGAACCTTAGAATTTGAATGCATCAATTTCAAACAAGAAAAACACAAATTCTGATATTTTGAAATATCTAATCCTTTTTTACTCGGGGAAAAAGTTTCAGCGCATTTGAAGTTATAATTAGCAACTTTTTGGAAGTTTTCATCCTCAAACACTCAATAATCGTGATTTGAGACTGAAAAAACCATTTTTGAAGAAAATTTGCTCTCACGTTTTTGGCCAAAGTGTAAAAAACACTAACTATTATAGCTGAATATTAACAAATTTTACCCAGCAAGCACCTAGAGCACCCTGACGAACTCACACAGGACAATGAGCAACTAAGTTGTAGTATAAAACAAAATTGCTCACCAAAGAATGAATGGACAATTTGTCTGCATATAAAACCTACTTTATTAGTCTGAAAAGATGCAATCCATCCATCTAGTACGACTGTTTTGCTACACAACGTTTTAATAGCCTATTAGAGAGATGTGTGTTGAAGAAGGCAACAAAGATAAAGATCTGCGATAAGAGTCTGTTTATCGCTTCAAGTTCAACTGAAAATACCTGTCTCATGTATCTAACTGTATCTTAATCTTCTGGTTATATTTCATGTGGAGCTAACAACTTCAACCATAAATAAATGAAATTTATCAAAGGGTTTTGTGGTAGAAAATAATGACCTCTTAGAATATTTTAACCCCCCCCCCCCCCCGTTAGGTTTTCTTTGTAATTGTTAGGGTTAGGGTTAAAATATTCTAAAAGGGTCATTATATTCTACTACAGTTTTCGTTCAATAAAACATGAAAGTCTGTCATGCTTATATATTTACAATACATGAATTCTTATAAAAAAATAGAAATTGAACTGAAAAATTGCTCTATAAAATATAAGATCTGTTTCCAGTGCAACTTCAAAAGTCCAACACCAGTACTAACTAATTCCTTCAAAGCGTTACCATGGAGATTTAAAACCTGTGGTAACAGAATAAATATTCGACATAAACGTTCTATGTACCGCAAGCGAGATTAAGCAAGTTTTTGTTCATTTGGTCAGCATCTGGCATATCTGCGAACTCCCAAAATTCTTTTGTCGTTTTGATTTGTTGACGACATGTCGGACAAGTCGGACTTTCTATGTTCCTGAAAAACAAAATACTCTTTTAGTCAGGGTCCAGACATACACCGATATAGGAAAAGCAGTATTTAACGAGCTGAATGTGATTATTACATACCATTGATGGATGCACTGCGAACAAAAACTATGTGCACATGGTAAGGATACATCCACCTTGTTATTCATGCATATAAGACATTCGTCCTCTTCAACATTGGGTTGAATCTCATTCACCCTAGTAAAAAAAAACAAAGCCTTTCAGGAAACCATGTATTATGATGCATATGTTAGTAGACCATAATCAAATTTACCTTCGTATGATAGTTGAAACAGAGAGATAGTTGCTGATACCCTGAAATCAGAAGTAAAAAAAGCAAACCTGATAACACAACTGATCTTCAGCAAGGTATTATAAGAACCCCTCGACTGTTCTCATCATGAATCTCTGAAGCTTTACTTAAATCGCTGACCAGCAGTCTTTTACTTGTTGAGATGTTTGTAAAATTTAAAGACTACTTTTTAGGTTTATTGTACTTACAACATGATACGTTGTGTAGGTCTGCATTTTATCAACTTGTAAAGACATACCGATGGTTCTACAATGTTATCATTAACTGTGTCAGTTTCGAAATTCACCAGTTCAAATCCATCGTGCTCACTGATCAATTCCTTATAATATAGCTCACGTATAATTTCGCAACGCAATTTCCAGAATTGACGGATGTTCATTGTCCTTGCTACAATGACTTCTCTTTCACGAATGTTGACCTAAAAAAGGTTTTAGGGTATTTTAGGCATCCTAGTGGACAAAATCTTCAAAAAGTCACTGCGATGAAGAGCATTTCTATCGAAATAGAATGTATATCTTTCATAGAAATGCACTCCTTCGCAGTGATTTTTCAACAAATTTGATGTTGTAGAGACGCAACATGTAAAATAGTGAAATAGATAACTGTCTACCTTGAAGCATATAATCCTAACAAAAGGTTTCCACAGTATAAAGTCATCTGGCATGGATTGTATACCAAAAAAGACCTTCTCATTTGATCCACTGAAGGATGATTTCAACCTACAAGGTATATGATAACTGAAAGATAACATGAGTCGCTAACCAAAGCCATGGAAAAATTATGTCTAACAACTTACATTGTGTTAAGATTTGCAGTAGATTCTAAACAAAACAAAAAAAAAAATAAGCAAAAAAAAATGTATAGAACAGTTTATTCGCTGCACCATTTCACATAAAAATGATTAACTGCGTAAAGTAGAATTGGTAAAAAGTGATATGATTACCAAAATGGAATCTATTATATAGTGCCATATAATCATAATATTTACAGTATTTTCAGATCATGCAGTATTGATAACCAAGTTATAGAGGGTGTATAGCTCACTTGGTAAGACAGTGGATTTGTAATACAACAGTGATAGTTGGTAGCGGTTCAAATCCCGGCACTGAGTGCAACTGTGATGTGAACACTTATAGAATAATAATGTATGCAGAAAAAAGCTATAATGAGATTGTGCATGTGATGTAATGAACGAGCGCCTAAAATTATATAAGACCACAATCACCCATATCAGTCTATTATGTGCAAGTTCTCTGCCTTAAAATCTGAGGTATACATTCCTGGTGGAGGCCCACATCAGTGAATGACACTGTCAGAAATTTTTACTCGAAAAGGAATTGTTTAAAGTGCTTTCTATTTTATTTATTTCCTGTGTTGCCCATCTAGGATGCCAATATAGTCAACACTCAAACATGACAGGGGAAAAATTTCAGGTTATCTATTTAATGTTACGGGACAAACTAACTAGTGTAATTTGGTTCTTCCAAATAAACATCTAGTGTTAAACTAAATAATGTGTTACAATTGAATCAAAAATCTTTTTCCAGATTACTTGAGTTCCAACAAATTCTTTCTTTCTTACTTTAGTTTGAATTTGGGTGCCTATATATATCTTGGTAACCAATAGCGATTATTACTATGAATCTGACATGTATCAGAAATCTGCCATAGTGGTGATCTTGGGAAAACCATGAAAAAGTGAATAATTTTTTGTCACAAACATTTTTATGATTACAGTTTATCACTATCTATATTTCACTTCTTCTAACCAGAGGTCTGAAACAAACAGTTCATAACTATTGTGCAAGCTTCATAAGCCATTGGGTCTTACCTCGTAAAGAATCTAAATCAATAAGAGTGATATCCCTCATTAAACACAATTCCTTTTTCACTATAGCTATGTCTTTTACAACTTCCACATGAACCTTGCGGATATCATTTTTCAGTTGTTCTGGTATGATACTTTTCGTCTTTTGCGTGAATGTCTGACCCATAGTGACAACATTTATAGCTAAAAAAAATGAACTGATAAATACATATGTATACGGTATTTCCTCCAATTAATCTGCGCTCATCCTCAATGCAAATAGATGAATTCCATGATGAAGTATACTGTTTCCGTCAAGAAGAGTAGACATTATAACTGTATTTCTCATTGATAAAGTATTTTAATATCAAGGCCAAATTGTTCTACACTCATTCATATTAAAGTTAATATACACAACATCATTTGCCTAGCAACAATGGATTTATTAGTTTGTAATAAGAATTCTTAATGGGTAAAACTCTAAGGTCATTTGAATGAAACTTTTAGGAGTAAACGTGGTTTCAAAGCAAATGCAAACATGATATTTATCTTATCCATTCAATAACTCTTTGAAGTCATAACCTTGTGCTTGCCTGGCAACTGTTCCACTCACTATAGTATCTGATGTGTCAATCCCATAGTTCATTAAAGGAGAGCATCTACTTCAATTAAACCTGAATCCAGACTGAAAAAGTCTAAAAAAAACTATATACAACATTGATTTTTGCCAATTGTTATCTTCCTTATCTCTGTCAGATCACATTGTGCAAGGAAACAACAAGTGTGTCCTGCAGACTTGACACGGAATGCAGTCAAAAAACCTACTACCATGCCAAAAATTCATTCAACACAAGAACTCTAGCAGAAGTCTCACAAAGCAATGAATGGACATTTTCAGCTTCCCTTTATCTGCACAATTTTATCAATGTTCATTGATATTTCAATGTACTTCACAAACATGACTGAGGGATGGGAATATATCTAAATTCTTAATTCTCTTGACAACTGAAAAGAACCAATTGGAAAAGCCTTTTGAGCAAGGGTTCTACAGTTACAGATAAGGGAAACACAAAAAAAGTTGAAGGGGATCTCACCATTAAAAAAGGAACCTTCTTCATGGAAAAACTGAGAACGATGAAATGCCTAGAGAGGGTAAGCCTCCTTGATAACATTCCTGGTGTGGTATGACTTACAGGTGATTATGATAACAAACTGCTTTACTATTACAGTAGTATATATACCAGAAAGATCCTATTGGAAAATGAACTGAGGGTTGTATTCTCATCTACATGAAATTCTCGTCAAAAAGTACGAAACATCATTGAAAGGCACCTAGGGAAAAATGCCGCATGTGATGTTTCAGGGGAAAAAAGCCGCACTTGATTTTATTTGTTTTTTGTAATGAAATACATGAAAAACTAATTAGATATGCTTTATCATCTATTTAACAACTATTTTTTTCAATTAATATTTAAAATATTTGCTCCGATTTTTCATATTTCATACTTCAAAATTCACCATCAAATTGTTTGCAATATCAACTTCATATAGACTCGACTTCCTTTTGCCACTACAACCGCATGGTACGGTAAATCAATAGAAGCCGTGCTTCACGTAGCTATCAACACCATCTTGAAATCATCCAATAAATATTGCATCATAATCGTTATGCCGTATTACCGAAATTCATGCGGATTTTTTCCCCTCTCAAAAATTAGACTATGGGGGAAAAAAGCCGCAAAGTTCTCAAATATCGCAAATATCCCCTTGGGAGATTGATTCCCAAGAAAGAACATTCGAATGAGAGGACGTTCCCACAGTTGCTGATACAAAGGAAAGAAAAAAGACAATTATAATCAGAATACAAGAAGTTTTGCTTACGAAGAATTTCTGTGGTGTGGAAACGGGCCTCTATGGTGTGGAAACCGGCCTTTATGTAGTTTTACAAGATATTTTACCTACGAAGTATTTATGTGGTGTGGAAAACGGCCTTTATGGTTCTCATGGACCGTAGTTTTCGAAAATTAATATAAATAAAGATGGCGTCTTAGAAAAGACGTAAAAAACAATGCGTGGTTTTTTTTCCCTTTACTGCGGATTTTTTCCCCGATCTTCAGGATAAAAAAACCGCACAATCATTCTTACTTTTCTACAAAATAGATGCATGAATATGTTAAAAAGATATACCAGTGTTTTGTTGTAACATATGTCTTTCACATTAACATGGTTAGAATTGTTTAACTGTAAACATAATGCAAATCAATAAAAAGTTTTAAAAAATGCGGCTTTTTTCCCCCAATCGACTATACTTGGCTTCTTTATGCAGCTCTAAATACTAGTGAAAGAAACATTTGATCAATAAACAACTTGATGGTCATCCGAACTATGGTTAAAGATCAAAAGGAAGACATCCATGCATCTTTGCAGACTAGCTAGTTGTTGATACTTGTTTGCTTATCAGGAGGAGGTCACTCCTGACATGATGATGGAGGACTGAAACGGAGGTGAAGAGAGTGTATTAAAAGATTCCATGATATTTCTCCCTGATGATGATGACGATACTGCTAATTTATAAAATCGAATGAAATAGAAAACCACTAATAGAGTGCCTGCTCCTCTTACAGCTATGTGCCGCTCACCGCTAACTTTGAGTTTGATAGTGTATTTCCTTCATTTAAAGATAACAAATCAAACAAAACTTCTTGTTATTTGAAAGTATATGCATTCAGCTATCATAACAGAAAGTTTCCAAGTGAATTGGCAAATACTTGCTGATTAATAGAATAAACTCTAACACCGGGTAGCGATCATCATGAAGAAATTTATTTAAAATGGCTTGTTCGAAAAATAAATACTTCAAAATTCAATGTCATAAATAACGGAATAGATGGATTCCTTGATATTCCTCTACCTACCAGCATCTGAGATTTTATCCACACAAACAGTTTTCTTGTATATATCGTGTACGTGATATCATCCAAATCATCCAAAGTTTACAGTAAGGTAATTCAGTAACCAGGTGTCCTTTCTCGGCTATAGCAACACAAATTGTTCTTGTTAGCACTGATTTCAGCTTGATTATTCAAGCAGTTAAATTTTTCACATAAACATTCAATTAGCGGCAAATCCTGTGTTGATAATATCACCCATAGACTCATCATTCAAGAAACGTGAGTGAAATTTCTTTTGTAAAACGTTTCACCCAAAGGACGCATTGTCATTATTTTTGTTTCCTTCACGCGTGGGTGAATCATTTATATATAAAAGTCAGACTTTGATTCGAAAAATGTTATATATAATAATGGGTGACCATAATCATTACTTAGAAAAATTTAGTATGATTGTGCTGCGATAATTACTTTTTTATAGGTCTCTCTGCACGCTCACAATAGTGTAATTTCCAACACATGTATAGATTTTCTTGCAATCAAAAGTTGACTTGATGAGACAGCACTATTGTTTTCTAAAAAAACTTCACTAGTAAAAATATGGCTGCCTTCGATTTGTAAACAGTAACGACATGCATTTTTATAAGCCTGTGGTTGTCTTATTATCTGCAGTGCAGAAGTAAAGGAGGAAAGCTTGTATATATAAATTGAGAGAAAAGGGTTTGAACTGCTATCATGAACACTAAATTCCATACAATTTTGTTATTTGCATCACTTTTGATGAACGTGAAATTAGTTAGCGGAAAGACGAACAAGTTAGCGGAAAGAGGAACATCACCCCGATGATGTTTGAAATTACTATTTGTCATCAAGTTTTTATTCTCCTTGTTTGTTCTTGTTGATTTGAAATCTAGAATTGTGGTGCTAAATCTATTTAGCTGCATTTTCATGTTTGCATTGACAAATTTTGCAGCATTATAATTAGGCACTCTCTACAGTCGACAATAAAAAAAGGAGCCAAATGAAAATATATTACAGGAGGAACAACCAGAAAGAAACATGTTTCTCCTCTTTCATGAGCGGTCATGGAGTAAAGAAATTATTATTATGTGATTTATTCAAAGAAGAAGGAAGTGACAGTAAAATAGCTAAAGGTAGAACCTTC
Source organism: Turritopsis dohrnii (assembly GCA_027922465.2). Lineage (NCBI taxonomy): Eukaryota > Metazoa > Cnidaria > Hydrozoa > Anthoathecata > Oceaniidae > Turritopsis > Turritopsis dohrnii. Next base: position 1,837,789 of record BQMF02000011.1, read on the forward strand.
ACACAAAACTGAGGAGGAGGAGAGCCAAATCCTGTTAAATAAACCACACGATAAATGTTGTTTAAGTTTAGATCTACTATGGCGCGCCAAAAGGAGCTTTATTCCCAACGTATCGAGTATGATACTATGGAACCAAATTTAATACTACAGGTGACTAATTATAATACTTTAATACGAATTTATTATGAAGAGCAGCGATTTAAATGAAAGGAACAAAATATAATACTGAAAAACAATTATGATAGTATCGTCTGTTGTCCTTAAAACTAACTTATCCAATATTATACCATCGTATTGTTGTTTTATAAAACTTCGGTCTAAAGGTCTAGAATAGGTTTGACTCGGTTAACAAAATCTATACGTTTTGTTTTGAGCGAAATGTTCTGGCTGCTTTCACTTCGTTAAAAATCAAGATGGCCAGAGAAGGAACTAGTAACTTCTCTGACCAATTTGGTTAAGGCTGCGAAAAGAATGCCAATATTAAGTGATGAAACAAAAACAGTGAACCAAACACTTAGACGCCTTTATACTAGTGGCAATAGGGTGGTGGTGGATGTGGTAGTGAAGAGGAGGGAGAAGGAGATAGCAGAAGCACATGCAGTAGCAGCAACAATGGATTAACTGGAAGTGGTCTTTAAAAAGGCGCAAGAAAACCACAAAATTTAACAGCCACAGCTGTTTGGGGTTCACCTCTGGAACGTACATGTTTGGGTAATTAAGTTCATAACAGGTCTATTCACGTGACCTTAGAAAGTAGACCTAAGTCTTATAAATAAACATACTTATAGAAACAATGGATAGTATTATAATCATGAACAAAGTCTCTTATATTTAACATATTTATATACTGTTATAATCACGTTACGCATCAACCATTCTTTTACTGTAGTTTTATAATCATCAACATAGTATTATATTGGTTCAAGATAGTAATATATAATTAATAGTAATATATAGTAATATATAGCTAGTAATATATAATTGCTGATTGATAGCTAGTATTATAATCAATCAGAAGGCTAAAATAAACTAGAATAGTAATAAAGCTCCTTTTGGCGCGCCATCATCTACTAAATCCTACTAAATTGAATAGTTATGAATTAATGCTTACTTCTAGAGAGTGACAATTTCTTGCTTCTGATGTGGAATTCTCTTTCGTCGAAGCTTCATTCTTCTTCCTCCTTCCCAAAAATTGATTTTGTTCAAAATTATGTTTTGAAGTTTAAAGCGATGACCAATAACAATACGTCATGTAAAATGGCAGAGAAATTTTAAAAGAAGCGCGGTAAAAGAGTTTTTAGAATTAAACTTTTTGTTTTTAAATGCTCTTTTTATGTATAAAGGCTGAAATACACGATCATTTTAAAATGATAAATGACAAATGATAATTTTTTTAATCCTTTAAAAAATGATTAGAACATCTGTTTACACGATCATTTATGATTACAACATTTTTCTAAAAGTTCTATGGTAAAAGAGTAATTTTCAGTCATGAACTCCGGTGGCAGCAAACGTAGTTGTTGCTGTTATGTCCAAATGACGAAAGAGGAAAAAAGAAAGGCAGAAACGAAGATTTGGGTGAAACCTTGGCTTCAAAAACGAACTTCTTAGGAATTTATAACACGCTTGTGAGGAATTTCAAGCAAGAGATCATTATGAATATTCAGAGTTGTTAAGAATTTCGCCGGAAAATTTTGAAGAAATATGAAGTTTAATGAGTCCTTCTATCGAGAAACATTCCACAGTAATGCGCGATACTCTTTCCTCTTTGGTCCTTACGTTTGTAATTTGTGGACGAAACATTCCACAAAAGCTCCTGTTCCTGCCACAAATTAATAAATTGGACAGTTGATGCTAAGTTAACCAGCGACATGTTTATTTTATATGCAGACTCTATCACTTTGTTTTTCTCCTTCATAATCTGCAAAAAAACTCATCGCGTGACTATACTAAAGTGAGTAAAACAATAGAACTGACGTAATTCAATAGAGAAATTCCATCATTTTTTAAATGAAAACTCAAACATGTTTGAGTTATCATTTTTAAATGACAGTTGAAAATGACGGGTACTATTCGTCATTTTTTGAGCGTTTAGACGATCAGTTTTCAATGATCATTTAAAAAATGTCATTTTAAAATGATCGTGTATTTTAGCCTTAAGTAATGCACATTAATGTGAAGTTGAGATTTTTTTATTCCTTGGCTCCAAAACATTTAATTCAAAGCTACATACCGTCTCAACCCAATCTTCTTCGGAACTTCCGGACGGCTATCCAATTTCTATCCGGCCTTTGGAGCTTGACGAGAAGAAGTTCATGGTATATATATAAAATACATAACTGTCTTACAAATAATAAGTTTAATTACATGCAGTTTACTCCTGTCGTAACTATTGATCCGTTCTGTAATCCACAATTGTACAATTTATTTCATGAGAGAAAAGTTCGTTTAATTTTTCGAGCTGCTAATGTTAGATTACAATCTCTCTTTCGTTTTAAAGATAGAATGCCTAAGTTATTACAATCTGAAATTGTTTATTGATACAAGTGTGGCTGCAATGCTTCTTATAATGGCAAAACCAAACCCAAAGATTTTTGTGAGCATCTATATATTTCTCATAAAGATAAAGTCTCTACAAACCCAACAATTATACCCCAGTCTTAGAACATTCATTATTTTGTGACATCTCTTCTTCTTTTGATGATTTCAAAATGTTGACACGTGAGTCCAATAACTTCAAACTCACACTGAAGGAGAGTCTCTTTTAATAAACCATGACAAACCTCATTCAACCTATGATGCCGCTTGAATTATTTTTAATTAATTTGATAGTTTTTGATTAGTTTTTTTTGTCGAAGTGGATATTCGTCCGCACTTTTATTATTATTTATATAATAAAAGTGCGGACGAATAATTTTGAAGTTATTCGTCCACACTAATTTTACGGCATACAATGTGTTAGCGTTCTTTCATAACTTTTAACAGATTCTTCTAATTCCGCAATTGTAAAAAACTGAACCCCTGTCGCAATCTCTTTCACTATAGTGCAATCTTATTCACAAGCTATACCATTCTAAGCACTTTAAATATATTTAAATTATCTTCTAACGGATTTTATGGCACTCACTAAAGGTGCGGACGAATAACTTCAAAATTATTTGTCCACACTTTATAAAAGTGCGGACGAATATCCACAGCGTTTTTTTGTACCGTCTATCGTCCTAACTTCGGACATCCTTCCAAACTTCAGACATAAAAATACCGCAAAATACAAACCACATACAAAAGTCCATACTGTACTGTGAATTAAACTATAAATCTAAAACTTGTCATAACTAAACTTAACAAAAATGAAACACTTAAGGATAGTCATCACCCCTTGCTGCATGTTTTCAGTTTTGTGTCCATAACTTTTGATGTGGTTATTTTTTCATCAACAAAGTATATATTTTTGAAAACCTTATAAAATATATATAATTTTATTTTCAATATATTTAGTTTTAAAAAGTTATTGTGGATAAGGGCATTTTGAAAAGGCTTAATTTCTAGGAGCTCCACGGACCCTTTGAAAATATTTTCTGCAACATTTTTATGTTATTGTGTTCTACATTTACTAATTTAAAAAACGTTACTACAGTTTTTCGAAACAAGTCCTAGTTCTGACGAAATAAAAGATTTATGAAAAGCACGTTAAAATAGCCTTTCCTTGACTTTCTCCCTTCATCGCAGAGCGAATATTTGCTTAAAGAAAAAATTGTAGTAACGTTTTTTGTTCTTATAAACCTATTCTTTCAATTGCAAAAAACTACGTAACGATACCTCCATCGTAGGGGTTTTTGGAGGTATTTAAAGACAGATAGTTAACGCAAAAATACTTATCAAGAAAACGTCTTCCAAAGAAATTCCATTTTGCGATCCGTTGAATAAACAACTTTACAAAAGAAACAATAGCTGTTATTTGCTTTACATGAATAATAACTTTACTATTAAAAGAGAACATAGTTCTTGTAAACATGCTGAATAGGTTCTGTAAACGAATTGCAGTAAACATGAAATGAAATACCACTAAATTTAAAATATTGTACCAAATGATAAATTTTTATAGCATCATATACATTTTCAGAAAGCTCTCTGAAAGCTTTATCTTTTAATGAAATAAAAAAAAAATTGATTTTTTTTCGATTACAGAGGTGGTGACCAGCGCTGCAAATAATTTTTTTACACCAGCCGGTCATCGTGATCATTAAAATTCAAAATCTGCCGGTCACATGGCTATATTGCCGGTCAAATCAAACTTGAAAAATGTAAACATTCCATTTCACTGTTATTGTAAAGGGAGCTGGAGACTAAGAGGCTTTTTAATTTCATTGAATAACATGAAAACGAGTCCTGCTGGTACCACTTATGTTTTCATATTCTTTCGTTAGGTGAACAATAGAATTCATATAACGAAGGAAATTTCAAAATTACCTTAGCAACGGTGGCCGTTTTCTCTAGCAACAAAAAATTGATGAATAATCGATTAATATACCTAAGTTATCCTTCGTTGTCAATTGAGCACGGAAACTAATATAATAAGTTGAGCATGTTTTAGTTCATATAAATAGTTGAGCATGTTTTTAAAGAGTATCTTCGCGCGTGATTAAAAGCGCGTCTTGCCTAACTATAGGAGCGTTATAGCGATCGCTATCCCTTGCTATCAAGCAATCATCGTATTTCACAAAATCTGATGGTCCTTGCGTTTCAATAAAATTAATTCTGACCGGTCAAGTTGATCAGCCATAAGAAAAATCACATGATCAAGTGCCTTATATTGCCGGTCATTGACCGCTGACCGCCCGTTATTTGCAGCGCTGGGTGACTATCCTTAAATTAGTTGACTGTACCCTTGAGACGAACGTGATTTACAATTACTATGCGTTTAAAGGCAAATATATGGATAATTGTCCACGGACCGGACCGGATCAGTTCGCAGGACAATAGACCACATGAAAATATTACGTAATAATTATCCGAAGTGGATATTCCCCTTAAGGCTCTATTTAAACAACAGATCTATCAGAATTCACGCAGATGTTTCAGGTAGCACATATGTATTGTGTTCTTAGGCATTTTGAAGCAATTTCTGAAGAATCTCTAAAAAGCGCATTTTACTTTTTAAGTAATGGAATTTTAGAAGACATCAATGAAAGTCCTGGGAAGGAAGTGATATTTGAGAGCTTATGCAACTGCAATTCTAGGCGGCGGTGTGAACCAGATGATGGGAAATTCAAGGAGATCATGAAATAACGTTGCAGATACAAAAGTAATGAATTTACCGTAGCCGTAGAACATACGCAGCAGGTGCTCATTGTAGAGAAGAGTATTGTAAAATCATCATACGCAATTGATTAATATCAAAGAAAAAAATGTAAACAAAACATTTCGCTAAATGATATTCAATGCTTGGTTCTCTGGTTACCTGGTTCTCATTACAGATAAAAGATGCAATAGTTATTTCAAAAGTTAATACAAATAGAAACCGTCTGCTATAATACTATTTTAAGTTGTTCTCGTTATTTTCAAATCACTTATTTTCTACACGCTTATTTACGCTTCACGCTGACTTTATTGCGTTTGAACACATTATTTTATCAGCTTTATCTAATATTTTAGTATTTATTGTGACTTGGTTTGATTGGTTATGTACATTTCGTTTACCAGACAGGTCTGTTTATTTAGCGTGTCCGAAGTTTAGAAGGATGTCCGAAATTATTTACTTTTTTTGACACCTTAGTTTATATCTCTTGACAATTTTTTTTTTGTTTTATTTTTATGGCGCGATGAAAGGCTACTAATACTAACTTTCATAAAATAATACCAAGTTTTAAAAAACACAAACTTGAAAAATTAAAAAATATTTAGTAGTAACTTTTGGTAAAAAATACAAATTCTGTGAATCGTTGCAGTTGCTTCGCATACCCAACACATGTTTAAACACTGTGTAGATGAGGCCTTATTACTTTTAGACCACTCATGGTGTTGCTAGCGAGAAGTATGTTTGATTTTGGACCCCTTGTAGAAAATTACTCAATAAGTTTGCCACCATATGTCCAGCTATTAGCTCCAAGTGGGGTATGGATGTTTCTCTTTTGGAGATTCTTGATTTTGCTGTCAGTAATCCAATACTTGCTCCATCAGAGTGATGATCAACAATGTAAATAACAGCCCAACATCCTTCTTTGCTTGCATCTCCAAAACCATGAATTTCAATGTTAGAGATCTTTTGATTTATTCTTGTGATACTTCGAAGAATCTTAATAAAATCAGGAAGTGAGGCTAGCCACAATAACCATTTCTTTTCCAAGTCTTCTCCAAGTGCTTTATCCCATGGTGATTTAAGGTCGCAAACTATACGGTAAAGTTGCTTTGCAAGTAACATCCTTGGAGATGCAATACCAAGTGGATCATATACAGATGCCATTGCTTTGAGCATTCTTCTTTTAGTCTTTTCTAAAGTTTCTTTGCACTTTCGAAAGTCTACCCCTAGTTTCTTCATGCTTGTTCCTAAAGACTCTTAGGAGTCTTGGTTTCTTCATCCTTTGTTCTAACGTGAGATTTTGCAAATGTTAGAGTTGAATAATTCTCTGTAGCTTGGATTGGTAAAGATGCTTCTAAGCTAGGAAGGTTGGAGTGCCATATGTGCGAAGTAAAACCTGCCTCAGCAAATACTTGGATTGAAGTATCCTCACTAGTTGTGCTTCCTCTTCAGTCTCTCCACCAGATGTCAAATCATCCACGTAAAGATATCATCTAATATTTCTTTGATCACATCCTGTAATTCTGGTTCAATATCGTTTTTTAGATAAGATTGTAGATGTTGGATGAGAGTTCCAGCTAATATGAATGGACTTGATCCACAACCAAACGGCAATTTCTCAGAGAATCTCAGAGCAATAACTTCAAAGTTAACTAGATACTTGAAAAATCGGAGTAAAATCGGAACACATCTCGATCCTTCTCTTCGATGCCTATTTGCAGGAACATTTTTTTGATATCTCTTAGCAAGGCTACTGATTTCATACGCATTCTCGACAGGACATCGTGAAGTAATGACTGTAATGGTGGTTCAATGTGAAGACAGTCATTGAGTGTAAAATTACCGCTGCTCTCCTTAGATGAAGCATCAAAAACAATCCTCATTTTGGTCGTCTCGGCATCTTCTCGAATAACTGCTCTATGTGGCATATAGTAGATCCTTTCACCAGTTAGTTGATCAGGCAAAATTTCAAGTACATCTGATTCAAGCTGTTCTTGCATAATACTGTGATATTGAGAAAGAACTTTGGGTTGTTGCTTCAATTTTCTCAGCAAGCTTTGAAGTCGCCCCATTGCTGTAGCCTTGTTGTTGTTAAGCTCTGGATGATTGCCTTTCCAAGGTAATCCTGTAGAATATGTTCCATCTTCTTTTCTACTTAGCTGTTCTTTGAATTCTTTGTACACATGTTCTTGTTCATTTTCATCTCTGTCATCTAAGCCAAGGACATATAAACTGTACAGCTGTTTGTAGTCATCTTGTGAGGTGTTTGTGAAATAGGCAAGATCCGAAGTCTCATATCCTGGTCCCATCAGTGTCCATCCAAATAAGGTTTTCTCTTCTATAGGTGTTCCTATCTTTCCAGCTATCAATCCACTTGTTCACATTCACTGCATCAATGTCTTTCTGAGTTGCAGTAGGTGCAAAATATCCGTTTCACATTTTTGTTGTGAGCATTGAAGCCTTTTACTTTTGGCAACACTCCATTCCTATTTCCATTAGTTGGTAAATCTGGCTTTTCTGGGTTTAGTGTAGTATAGCCTCTGAGTTCTTCTAAAAGTCTCTCAAAGTTCCATTGCTGCCAATCAGGGTCGGTCCTGATAAGGTCCACTTTAGTTGGACCGAGCTTGTCTAAAGTTTGTCGAACCAGAATTTGTAATGTATTATAGGTAGATTTGCTATTTGTTGCCCATGTGCGTGAATAACTTCAGAGGTCTTTCCATACTTCTGCAACAGAAGTTTTTTTGCTTTCTGGTACCCATTTTCCATAAATGGTAGTCCTGCAATTTCCAGTTTGGGTTGTGATGACAGAAGCTCTTGTAAGTAGGAAAACTTTGTGATTGGTGCATAATGTTTGTTCTTATCTATTTATTCTGTGAATTGTTCCCAGAAACGTATCCAGTCTGTGAATGTTCCATCAAATTTAGCAATCTGCAACTTCGGGAATTTGGCCTTTTGTTCTTGTTCAGTTTGTTGTTTCATCCTCTTCTCTTCCATGTCTAACTCAAACTTCTTGCGACGTTCAAATCTTTCTTCTTTTTCCTGTCTTTTCTGTTCATTTTGTCTTTCTTCTTCTTCCATTTTTCTTTGCTTCTCAAGGTGTTCCTTTTTCATGTCTTGATTGGTGAAATAATCTTCAATGTCTTCTAATAGTGCTTCATAAAGACCTAGTTTCTTCTCTTCTCCCAATGACCATTGAAGAACTTCTTCTGTCTCACTCCCTTGTGTAAGTTTCAGCTCACTGATCTCAGATATCGTTTGATATGATTCATCTAATTTTGATTGGAACTGCTCTTTTAACCGTTTGATCTTCCTCTCACTTTTTGTCAATATTACTTGGAAGACCTGACACTTTAAATTGTGTAGTAACTGGTGTTTCACCGTCAATTGATCATTTAGAACATCAAGTTCAGGTGCTTTCTTTGGAGTCATGATGTTTGATTAGTGGTAATTATGACCAAAGATATTTATAGTCAGTAACAGCGACAGTATCACCAAAAATTGATACTAACAGCGACAGTATCACCAGATTGATAGTCAGTTGTATCATGTGAATTCCAGTAGTATCCTGGCAGGGTCTCCACTTTGTGTAGAAAATTAAGAGTCTACACAATAAGTATGTTTTCTATTTCATGTAAGAAGAACTAACTACATATAAAAATTCTTCTGCTTATATATATAAAAAAAAAACAATCCAAAACAAGTATAACCTGCAACAAAAAACTAGTTATACAACTATGTGCAGTGTGGTACCTGCCTAATCTTAATCTTATTAACACGCTGCTTGCTGGAGAAAAAAATAAATATAATCTTGTATTTGCAACGGATGTGAATGGAAATATTACACATACAAAAAACATTGGTTCACTACCTACACCACCACAAGGTTTTTTTTTAAAAAAAAATAAGTGTGAGGTTTCCTTTAGAACAATATGGGTCTGAGTTTAAGTATTTGATTTGTGTGATTTGGGCACAGTAAAATCAGCCTGAAGCATAATATTGCATATATACAGCATTGCTTGCATGTAAGGTTACGGCAAGGTTTTTTTAAAAAACCAGTTTTGGGTTTTGAAATTCGTTTTCAGGGGGAAAAGCACATCAAGTCTTCTTTTGTCCGTAAGGCCCTATCCAGACCAAAGTAATATTACCCTCCTGACTTATGGAGGCATGTCACAATACTTGTTATTATTTTTGAAAAACTTGATATTATAATTATTAATTTTTTTTAAAGTTGGTATTATAAAAAAAGTTGGTATTAAAAAACAGTTGGTATTAAGCCTTTTGGCACACCATACATTTTATCTATAATTTAACACTATACAAAAAAATTTATATATGTCACCATAGAGGTAGAATATAGAAGTCAACAGCTGAGGCTGAGCATTTTAGTGTCCAAAAATTGATCGCTTCTTAACAAAGGCTGGTTAACGAACTAAAGGATAGGTGTTTCTGGAAAGGAGGGCCCAGAATATTTTTTGCTGAAGTGATCTGTAGAGGCAGGTATCAAAGAAACTTCCTTCAGAGGCAGAGCATTTTGAGTGTCCAAAACTTATCTGTTAACGAAGAAGACTGACCTCATAATGCAAATATACGACAAACTAAAGGCCTATAGCTTTATCTGAAGAAAAGGTCCAGGATGTCTTACGGTGGAGAAATAAGCTTTAGTTTGTCTTATATTTGCATTATGAGACCTGCCTCTGCTACAGACCACATGTTCAAGTGTCCAATCTTCAATAAGAATGTTTTCAGTAATTAGTTAAAAAATTTATATAACATTTTTAAATTTTCAACTGGCTTTTAAAAAATATCAATGTGAAATACTATTGACATGTGAAAGGTTTTTCATTGGAATTTCAAGTCACCATAAATTATTCACTCCATATTTTTACTTATGCTTTGACGTTAAATTGTGTATAACAGTATTTTTGTATCTGTCGTCATCAGGTTGTCTCGTATTATAGAATAAGATTATTTAAGTTCTAACATAAAGGAATCTTTAGTGTGTGCAAGAACAGAAAAGTTGTCAAATTTAAGAGTATGATTATATACATGATAAAGTATTTTCTTGTACCGCAGTAGTGGCTTAGTGGTTAAAGCATCGAGCTTAGGAACCCAATATTGAGGGTTCAAACCCCGCTGAGGTTGGGTGTTGAAAAAGTACTGCAACTAGCTCGATTCCCTGATGTATTTTGGGGGAAATGAAGGCTAGTCGGGGAGATTATTGCTATGATGAACATCCAAAATTTTCTTGTACAGCTGTAAGATGATCTATGGTTAGAATGTTTTCCTGTAAAGTATATGCTCACTTGTTGAATATTTGACTAGCAGTATTGGCCAAAAAGATTTAGAAATTGCTATTGTCAAATTAAAAATAAAGTTACCTACAATACACCATTACTTTATTCATTAGGAATTCAAAAACAAGAATGTCCAATGTTGATATGTCATCAGATTCTTCAAAAACTAGCAATGTGAAAGTGGTTGTTCGCGTTCGTCCACCAAATGCCAAAGAATTGAGTTGTGGCAAAACAAATGTTGTCAAAGTTATGGATGAACACATGTTGACGTTTGATCCCAAGGATGACGATTCAAGTAATTTTTTTGTATCAAAACCGCGAACATCAATACTGGATAAGAGAATCAGAGACTTGCATTTTGCTTTCGATCGAGTATTTGACGATCAAGCTTCTAATAAAGATGTGTTCCAGCACACAACACGAGGTGTTTTGACAAGTATACTTCAGGGTTATAATTGCTCTGTGTTTGCGTATGGGGCTACCTCAGCTGGGAAGACACATACAATGCTGGGTTCCACAGAGGAGCCAGGTGTGATTTTCCTGACTATGATGGAGTTGTATAAAAGACTGATGGAGAAACAAGATAAATTTGACAGTGATATTTCCGTCTCTTATTTGGAGGTAAAACAAAACTGAAGGCTATTGTCACGTTTGTAGAGGGTTGCAACAATAAACTGAATGACCCCTTTTTAGATCTATAATGAAACCTGTAAAGATCTGTTGCTTCCAACCGGTCCATTAGCGGTTCGCGAAGATCCTGAAAAGGGAGTGTGTGTAAATGGTCTTTCACTGCATAAGGTATGTGATCACAGTAGAATGTAGGAAGAAAAAGTTTTTATTGTTGGCTTTGATCAATATTTTATTCGCATCATGATATTTTTTGAGTATTTATAATATAATTACAGTATAATGGAGTATACTGTATTTCGAATTATTGATACAGTTCATTCCCTCAGTGCATATTTGAAGGGAGATATCAAGGATTTTAAATTAGTTTCCATAAATTTAGCCAAGAAGTGCTGAAGAACTATTAGAAATGTTACATTTCGGGAATCAGAACCGAACCCAACATCCGACTGATGCAAACAAACAATCATCTAGATCACATGCAGTTTTTCAGGTGATTGATTATCACATTACTTTCATGCTATTATCATTCCTGCTGTTGAAAATATACTATGCAGTTGGTTGAAAATGTTTAATCCCTTAAAAAAACATTGAAAGACATGTGGAGGGGTTTGACTAAAGCCTTGATGTGAGTGAGATGCTTAAGCTTGGTTTTCATTAGGCACTAATTGCATTAATTTTTTCGTGTAAATTTTAGTACCTGGAATTAATCTTATTGTGTATCTGTTTTAAGACCTTTCCACTTAAAAACAAAATTGATGCAGGTTTATTTCTTTTTTGGAATGAAGCATGGCAGATAACATCGACAAAGAGCTTTTACTCTGGACCTTGACAAATGAGAAGAAGAGAACAAGCATTTCTGTTCGCATCACGTTCTTTGAAGGTTTTGTCTTTTGTCATACAAACATGGAAAAAAATTTAATCTCAAAATTTATCTCAATTCAACCCACTTGTTTAATGTGCCTAATGGAAACCAGGCTTTACAGAATCATTTCATTTGATATTTTGTTATGATCTACAGTGCAGCAGTTAAGTTTATTGATGTTTGATGAAAAGAAAGTTGACTTTTTTCCTATTGTCTACTAAAGGGAAATGTCTTCTTATTTTTTGATGGATCCAGTTTTGCCTTACCAAGGACAATTAAGTGACAAGGGAAAAACGTCCACATAATGATTACCTGCTGTAATTTTTATAGGTATTTGTGAAGCAATGTCCTAAAGCATCTGGACTTTCTACTTCATTTACAGTAGCAAAAATGTCTCTTATCGATCTTGCTGGATCAGAACGTGCAACTGTTACAACGAATCGAGGTGATAGGCTGCGAGAAGGGGCCAATATTAATAAGTCACTTTTAGCACTTGGAAATTGTATCAATGCATTGGCAGAAAATAAGGTGCTCAAATATAAATTTTTTTTTTTTATCTTTCTAATTGTGTTTTATTTTTATATTTACATTTCATTTAATTTTTTTCATTTCAGAGTAATTTACACATACCATATCGAAACAGTAAATTGACACGATTATTAAAAGATTCTCTTGGTGGTAATTGCAAAACCATAATGATTGCTGCAGTAAGGTAACCGTTTTCAGTTGTTAGACGGACTGTCAGTTATCTGAGGTGATATCATAGTTCAACAACTAAAATCTTCCTGTGGAAAAAGTGAAGTTCTATTTCAGCAAGCATTTCTTCTTCTATAAGTTCTGTTTTGTTTTCATGAAATCATAATCAGTGTATAAGTTGTTTGTTTTTTTCAATAGTCAGTTTAATTTGGCAACTACTGCAACAACTACTGCTCAACCAACACTTGAATTAATAGGATACCTAAACATAGCCATTTCTCTGTACATTTTCTACCTTTCCTTTTATCAAGTTATATACACTTTTACTGAATTTTCACCTAACTTCAACTTCAACAGGTGCCAAGGGATTTGGACTAACCTGACACTGTTTAAAAATTGAAAATAACACTTAATCTATCTGATGATGAACGGCATTCAAACTTTCTTCTGCTGGACTGGTTAGCTTGGTCACACTTCATTGGTTCATATCAAGGCACCAGAAAGATCTTTCCCTTTGAATATGGAGGCACTTATTTTTCTCTTTGAAGTTTTCTTGTCCGTCAAAATTTTCATCATTCCTTTCATTTCATTTAAACTGTGTTCAATATGCGCAATCCGACATTCTAGTTTGTCTCTATCGTCTTCGCTTGTGCTGTATTCATTCCTCCAAACATATCCATTATCTGGTTTTGACATTCTTCTCAAATCATCTAATTGCATATCTGTGACTGGTACTCGTGAGTGTCTTCTTCCACTGTTAAAGATCGGTGTTCCTGGTATTATGTTGACTTGAGGAATGCTCCATTTGCGTTCCATTTCGAACTTTTCCGTATCATTTTCAACTGTGTCTTTTTTATAGAGACAATTCCACTGGTCTCTCATATATATTGGCCTTTTTAAGACGTGCCTTTCAACGAGAATGCATGAAATTGAGATGATGATAATTGTTAACGTCATGATGAGTAATGATAAACCAACCCAATCCTCAATCAACATTTCATTTAAAGGCATGTAGTGCACGGTGTTCACCTATAAAGGCAGCTTTATATATCATTTACGCAGAGCTTGACATCAGTTCAATGTCAATACCATCAACCAATGTCAATACCATCAACCAAAGAAAGAAAAGGGATTTCCTAGTTTCAGTTGACTTCTAGTTATCTCTGTTTCAATTTCAGTAAAAGTTTTACCTGAACATTTTTATAGTATTTTCGTTTTGGTGCATCAAATATATCTTTTTGGTGGCGTTGCAAGCACTCCCATACCTCTATGATCATTTGAACATTTTGCCCACACGTCATGACTGGAAGTTCAATTTTGATGTCATAAACTATTGCCAAAGGTGGATTTCTGGCTTTGATTTCTTCTTGTTGCCACCTGACGATATCTGAATTGATTAATGCAGCGAATGCGTCTCCACTTCCTACTGCTTCCAAAACTTGATCATATGTTTCAAACCCTGCAAGAAAAACATCAGTTCTCTTATGCAAAGCAGAAATTAAATCAAATCCTCTTAATCTTCATTCCATACAGTTCGTCTGATATCTGAAATTCTTGTTCCCAGCGGGTAAGTTTGTTGAAAAATCCTTTGGCAAGGAGTGCATTTCTATAGAAAATATGCACTCTATTTAAAAATTCTCTTCATGGCAATGACATCTTGAAGATTTTGCCCACTGGGTTTATGAGAACTTTGTATTTTGACCTTATGTATCGAAGTAATGATTGCATCAACCTTTAAAATGAGACTTTCCTATGAACTTCAATTTGTAAATGTTTCCTTTATCTTTACAAAGCACTGATAGTATAGTTACATTTAAATCTGACCTCCAAAAATATTTACTGCAAATAGAACAATGCTTTCTCTGGATATTGTTTTGCAGACAGTCTCTTTTATCATATATTAACCTTTTAAAACTTTTATCTACATGATGTTTTTTTATACACAGGCCCTTCAGTAATATCGGAATATCGGAATATCGGAATATCGTAGCTTTTTCGGTATAGGTTGTTTTTTCCTGTCCAAGTAAGTAAAGAAATAAATGGTTTGAAGTTATTTACTCATTAGGCCCAGTGGGTGAATTTGTTGAAAAAGCACTGCGGATAAGTCCATTTCTATATAGATACATACACTCACTATTTCGATAATAATGCTCTTCATGGCAGTGACTTTTTTGACGTTTTTCTCACTGGGGATGGAAATTTTTGTGTCTAATGGTTATAAAATGAAACATAAAATCAAAGGCTACCCTATGGGCTTTAGTTAAGTAGTCAGCCTATCGTCTTATGCAGTAACCTTTGGACTAAGAATATATAAATGTTTAAACTGTTCACTTGAAAGATGTGGTCTCTTTATAAAGGTGTTCTTCAGCACATCGTGCACATTTATTTGAAAATCACTGCAGAGAAGTATATTGTAACAGCAAGGCCTTATCCGCACCATTATCATGAAAATGCACTTTGTCTTATTAAATTTTTGGCGACCTTGCACACTGGGCATACCTTTAACATTGGCTCCGTATTCTTCTGCAATGCGAGCCTCCCACGTATGTTCCAGAACTGCAACCTATAATAAAAAAACCCAAGAGGTATTACTGATCTCTGTTGTCATTGAAATACAAACTAGTCGTGAGCTGTAAGCTCTTCACCTCACGGTGATGTATGCTGAGGTCTTGTGTACTTGTCATAGCATCGGTAACTGTAGCAGTGATTACTGAACCCATCACTATCCCGAATATTAACCAAAAGAATCCCACACATTGTCCAAGATGAGTTCGAGGCACAATATCTCCATACCTAGTATAAATATTTATGTATTTTACAACAAATTCTGGCCACACTTCCTTTACTACGCCAACGTTTTTTGCGAAGCTTACCCGATTGTAGTCATCGTCACTGTTGACCACCAAAATCCGTTCCAGACCCCTTCAGGAAGTGTTTTCCCAAACTCATTTTGGTAACGACTTTCCTACATTAAAAACATGTTTTGATGATTTTACTATATGTCACGTGACGGAAAAAAGATGCTCTCCCTTTGTACAATATTACATTGTGATATTTGTTTCAAAATCGAATATGTTGTCTGTTGATCGCTCGAAATCAGAATCATTCACCTTAACATATTATGATATTCCCCTTCCTTGTTATTTTTGCTTGATACGTTTAGTCAACTTACTACTGTCTCCTTCACAGTTGCCTAGTATTTGTGTCTCTTAACTGAAATTTTCTTATCACATGGACAGGAGAACTATTTGTCTTTAATGGGCAACAGATTCGTGATAACGTCCCAACAGGTAAAATTATCAAAACGTTGCTGCGACGAAGAGCATTTTTATTGAAATAGTGTGTATATTTCTTTAGAAATGCTTTCCTGAGGAGTGATTTTTCAAAAACTTTGCCCACTTGGTTAATTGTATTACAGATGGAACGATCTATAGGTTTGGTGTTTGCTTTATATCAAAATTCAATTTCTGCTGGCTACTTAGCCACACAGAGTCATCATCGAGCAAGTTATAAAGGAGAATTACTTATCTACTGCCAACATCGAAATTCGAATTTTCACCCTTTTTATTTAAAAACCCGAAAGGTACGCCAAGGTAAATGTTCATCAGGTCCATGATTTTATAAATCTCTTCATTTGATACTTACCACGCAGAACACGATACCACCAATGCAAACAGACATCATCACTGCGAGAACTAAGTAATTTAACGAGTTTTTTACTCCATGTAAAAGTTTATATTTCCATGACAATAAAGCTCGCTGAACTATAACGTGCACCCCGGGTGCCTCGATTAAACGAAATGCATTGTTTACCCATGCGTAACTTTCGTTTGCCACTTGGACTTCAGGTGAGACGAACGGACCTAACCACAAGTAGTCTGTTAGATGATTAGAAGATATATTTTCTAACAAACCCCGACCTCGTGTGAAGTTAGACTGCAAGAAGGTGATGTATGTGCTATAATTTTGGAAGCCATGATAATAGTTCAAAGACCAGTTCTGGGTTGCTTCGCCGCAATAGGTGAGGACTCTGCTCATTACATCTGGAATGAGTCCCTCTGCTTCGTTCGTCGAATTCTTTTTCCCGCGAATGTATGGCCATATTGGCCAGTAGAACATATGATGAGAAACGTGTGCACAAACTCCATTCAATGTAACAAAGAAAATGAAGAATAACGAAATACAATTGTTTTGCTTCATTTTTTCTTTCATCTCGACTTTATATTCCGATCATCGCATTCGTGTTGACATTTTTACCATTTTTCTGTTGTTGTTTTTTTTTTTTTTTCGTTTCATTCGATCGTACTTTTTCAGTCGATTCAGTTTTAACTAGTGATTCTTGTTTGAATCACTTCATAAAATATGCATATCTTTCTTTCTTGGTTTCACAGCAACAACAACAGCCGCTAATCCATCAATAAAATGCCACCGAACGAAAAATTCGTCGACGTGTGGCTATGTTTAGATGACGTAATTAGTACCGTTGATTTCAAAACACGTCTTGAAATAATATTTATTCTTTACTATGGAACAAAAATAGACGCTTGTTATGATGCCTTCAAATTTAAAACTTCATTTGGGCAATTTTGTGGTTTCTCTTAAATCACTCACTCCATTGCAACATTTGAATGCTGTGTACGTTTTATTATTTTTTTTCTATCGATTAATGTTTTTCCAGTCCATCAACGTTGAGTTATGAAGATACATATAACACGCTGAAGTATGCAAACCGCGCCAAAAACATCAAATCAAACCTGAGTGTAAACACGATGAGCGTGGATCATCATATATCTCAGTATACTAAGATCGTGGAAGAACTAAAGGCGCAGGTTGTAACACCTTTTTTAGTTAGTGTTAGAGTTATGTCGACTTGAGTGTGTATTGTTCTGATTTTGTTTTTTTTTTAGGTCGCTAAACTTCAATCACAGCTCGATGCTCAACACACCTCCAATTCGCAAGTGTGTGACGTAAACTCCACACACTTACAAACATTAAAAAGGTTTGATTTTTTTTCCGATACACGTAAATTCTTCACTAATCTTTGGATCGTGATTGAAAAATCTCCGCTTTAGGGTGTTAGACTTGAAGGGCGTTATTTTACTTACATAGATTTGAAGGGCGTTTGGCGTTGCTGTACAAAGAAAAATATGTTTTTAAACAGGACTTGATACAATGCGAAGCAACCGAACGAAAAATCCACATGAAACTTCAAATAAAAGTAAGTAAAGTTGAGAATGCCTTTGAGAGGATTGGAGGGAGGGGGGGAGTAGTCGCGAGATTGATGTTTCTGGGTTACGTATTTTTTCATAGGAGAAAGAATATAAGCTGAAGGATGACCTTTCTTTTATTGATGGAGTCGGAAATTCAAAGGAAGTGAGCAATTTATTTATTTATTCCATTGAGAATACTTTTCACTGTAAACTGAAACAACAGATATTAAAGGAACGTGGTTCTTTAAAAATAAAGTGATTCCATGAAAAAATGTATTATCAGATACAGATAAAACATTTACTTTATTTTCATGGATGGCTTGGAATCATGTTACATTTTTTCTTTACTAAATTAGCTGAAAATATGCTTAAAGAATAACATTCACCGGGGGAAACTTACTCTTACACTTGTTACATACCTGTATGGTTCCTAAATTTTCCGATGTTCCATTTTTGCTAAACATTTCAGTAGTCGAATAATGCATATATCTATGTGTGTTCACAGGCAACCGCACGAATGAACAACATTCGCAAGACAGAAGAGTGTAAACTGCTGCAGCTTAACGAGCAAAAGTTGCGACTGCAAGCATCACTGGAGGAGAATCGGCACCAGTTGTCTCGATTGCATGACGAGCTGAACCAATGGGCGAATAAGACCGACTCGCTTATTCGGATGCAAATAAATTTGATGTACGAAGCGAAAGATAATGCACTGGAGAAATTGTATTTACAAAAACAAGCGAAATATTGGGAGAAGTGCTTTAAGACTCAAGTCTCTGAGATGGAGAGGTCTGAAAGGTAAAAAAAGCATCATTCTCTCCATCGTCGTAAGGTAAAAAATCATGTCAACTCAGCGATGAACGGTTTTTATTATTTCTGCATGGCTTATTAACTTTATGAAATGGAGGCTGTATGATACCGAAGGATCCTGTTAATACCGAACTAATGATTGGGGTTATATTTGAGGTTGGGGTTAGATTTGATGATACTTGAGATGAAATACTTTCTCCGTTTGCAGGAAATTTTTATTTTTAGAATGACGAATCATTTGCTATCCATTTTGAAAGCTCAGCAGGATATAATTGAGTGTTTTAAAACGAACAAACTTGACGAGATATCCAGTACTTCATTGACGTTTGAAAGTGCTGTCGAGGAGTTGATCTCAATGTTTTCTTGCGGAGCGAAAGTATCATGGGCTGACCAGTCGTGTATGGAAGACAAAACCACCACCTCGAATATGCCACCGTGTTTGACAAATTTCAGTACTTGTACTCCGTTCAAAACGCCGTCCCGCAAACCAAGCATCTTGCGACAGATGGTTCTAGATTCGCGTAAAAACGATTCTATACCCGAAAAGTCGCATTCATCATCGACTGAGCGAAATACCATCCACAATGCTGGACCGATTCGTTCCAAACTCCTCTTTACTGACAAAGAAAATTTACCGCCAAACGCTACATCTAATGATGGCACCGATGGTTCCACAACTCCACTTATGAAACGACGTCAGACGTACGTCGGGACGGATATGAATGCGACATTTTCATTGGCTAAGAAACCGAAGAGAAGCCTCTCCTCTTGCTCTCCAGACATTGATGGCATGGAGTTTGAAGTGGCTTTAACTCCACCATCATCGGACTCACACCTTCTATCGAGAATCCCTATTCCAACTCCTCTGAAGTGCTTAAGCAATAGCAGGAGAGGTCGGTCACATATGCGATCACTTACTGATGGTGATCAAACGTTTACACTTGAAGAAAATGTCACCATGACAACAGATGTCCCTGATTTTAATTCAACCTTCTCCGTGAACAAGGCTTCCATGTCGACTATCAGCAAATCCCATAACATGTCTCAGCTCAAACGGAAGCCAGTAAATTTAGGGGCGCCGAGTAGGGCGTTTTCATCACTGGATTTGAGAAAAGGTAAAACCAGTCATGAACGAACACGTCTTTTGAAATCAGCACAAAGTTTTTCAAGTCTATCAAAGAGAAGTCGAGGGAATGAGAAGGAAAGATTTCGATTTTAAGCTATAGTGATAAATTTAGCATTGACATTTACTGATGTAACGAAAGGAATTTTTATAGAATTTTTATGGTAGCAATTACCTTGTAATTAAGACGCTGGTGACACTGTCTGTGTCATTTTCGGTTAACGTAATAATACCTATTTAACATTTTGAAGTATGATATTTATTTTGCACGTCAAGTTATATTTCTATCTTTTCCTAACGTGTTATTTTAAACTATATTTATGATTCAAAAAATCACTGCGAAGGAGTGTATTTCTTAAGAAATATACTCACAATTTCAATGAAAATGTTCTTCGTCGTAGTGCTTTTTAACGATTTTTTTTTCTCTCTCTGGGAATTGTTTTATTTAATTTATAAGGACTACACGTTTTTTTTATGAGACCCTCAACGACAGGTTGCAAAAATCCTCAGCACTTGCATATTTTCAGATCAAAGTTTGATTTCGAGTAAGTATACAAACATTGAACTAAACTACGTGAATCGCTTATCATTTAGTCTATACGTTGGAATATTATCAAAGGTTTGCATTTTATTTACTTTTAACTTTTTTGAAGTGAGAAGAAATTTATTTGTCGATTTTTGGCCCTAATTCCACAAAAAATAGCTAAAAGACTCACAGGTTACAACATGTTCAGGTCTAACTACTATCCGATATTTTTTTAAATATTGAAAATATGCTTGTTGAAAGTCATATCTTAGTTCCCAACGGTTTCCTTAATTTTTGTTACTACATTTCTATTGGGGAAAAAAACACGAAAAACGTGTAGCCCAGAATTCTTCTTACTTGAATAGATAATTCATTTTGTTGAAGAATTTGTAAGTAAAATTTACCTAGGTATACGCGAGATTACGACATAAATATGGTTTTTATCCAATGTCAGTAATTTTGAGTTGTGAAATAAAACCGAGTGTGTTTCAGAAATTTTGATTGACATGTTGTTTCGGATGAAGTGATTTATGTATGAGGTATAAAGGATGTACCCATGTGTACCATTCACATGTTGTTGTATTGTCGTTCTGTCCCTGGTGGGTCGTTTATACTTTAAAAGGTATCAAGGCCTGTTCCACACCAAACAGTTATGCTATAGAATTATTAATGCTTCCCAATCTACTGGAATTAGATTTTTTCTCACTATCAGTGGTTACAGCTATGAATCCATGAAGGGCAAGAGAGCCTGGGTTTGAATTTATCATCCTGTTATTATTGCCTTAGACCATGTTTACATTATACGGATATGCTCCTTTTTCTACTGTTAACGATGTTTAATAGCAGGATTTTTATCATATCGGACTGACTTATAACGCATCACTTTTTAGACGGATAGTTTTGAAGTTCTGTCGTGTGAACAGTGTCTTATTGAAATTTCTTCCCTGTCGCGAGTACTTTATATTGAATGCATTATATATAATCACCACGCCCTCTGAAGACTAGAGAAAAACGATCCAACACAGGTGTCTACACTTATCCAACAAACGTAACCAATTACACGATTTTGCCCTGGGATTGTATTTCTATTTAATTCGCTATGTACCACTTTTTCTTTTATTTGAGACAATAGGAATTAAGAAAACAATTGAACACGCTCAAACGCTTTCCATTTAAACTGAAACAGGTGAAAAACTAACTGATCCATTTAATTAAAGTGGTCCATTTAAATGGATAATGTATTTCAAGCTTTATGAACACTATTCATCTCATCTTACGGGCTCTATAAACAACCTCGAATCCAGGCTTTCTTTCCTTTTTGACATACGGACGGCGGCGAAGAAGACAAGTAACCCTGAATACATTATTCGCACAAAAAAGATCAGAACTTTCGGCGTGCAGTTGGATTTTTCTTCTACTTGCCTGTTGTACAGAAAGTCATGTTTCAGACAAAACCATTTCAAGAGTGCAAGGCTGCACAAATCGATTGTCACTTCAACAGAATCAGACCGGGAGATGATTGATAGCTTAAAAAAAGTCGGGAAAGCTTTATTATTATTGATTGAATGTCTTCGGAAATGATGCACATGCTTGTGTTTACTAAATGTGACCCTCACCATATACAAAGTTTATCTATAACAAATGTTTATATTTTAAAAGACTTGGTATTTGGTGATTTTAAGACCACATTCGAGATTTTGAATTTTCCAGACTTCTATTTTACCGATAAGTTTGCTAATATGTAATATGAATCAGGTATTTTCATGATTAAGCAAATTAGGATGGAATATTAATCAATGCGAAGGAGTGCAGATGAGTAAATAATTTTATTACTCACGCCACTTCGATTTATTCATTAGCAAGTTTCACCAACTTGTCCAAAACTGTTGTAAATGAGTTTATGTAAATTATTTGCAGATTTCGTTAAAGGAAAAATCGGGAATTTTTTCATCTACTGCTCGTCGGCGCTGTTCGATTTGTTCAGGGGAGGAAAACAAGATGGCATCCTAGTATTTACAACTTGACAGTCACAGATACAAACAAGTTTAAAGAAAACATCTGAGAGACTATCAAACGGTTTACTCGTTTATGTAACCATATCTCATAGTGTGTACAAATAACAAAAATGAATTATACGATATCTATTCTGCTATTAATGTTGGTCTTTATTAGTTGTGCCGAAGCAAAGCAACCGTTAAATAACTTCATTCGGCATCATGAAAGATTAAGCTACGATATAAAAGATGTTCATCGAAGAACAAAGAGGGCTTTAGAACTATCACCTTTTGCCAATGTCCATATAAAGTTTGATGCTCATAAAAAAAACTTTAGTCTACATCTAAGACGAAATCATGACCTGTTTTCACCAGATTTTAAAATAGTTGACGGATCAGGAAGAAAGGTTGATTACGATTACTCCAGATTTTTTCATGGAGATGTTGAAGGAATGCACCGCAGCCACTGTATTGGGGTAGTTCAAGATGGGAGATTCGAAGGATCCATTCATCTGTCAGGAGGAGAAGTGTTTCATGTTGAACCAGCAGAAAGATACTTTCAAAAGGAACATATGAAAGACTTCCACTCAGTAATTTACAGTGTGAATGATGTTGAACACCAAGGAAAATATGCCACTGCCGAAAAACCATCACGCCCCACAACACTTAAAGGCACGCATCTCTATAATAATAATAGAGAAGATATGCTGAAGGAAAAGGGAAAAAATAGATACCGTAGAGGTTCTAAAAATCAACGTCAAAACACCTGCAACTTGAAACTAGTTGCAGATCACCTTTTTATGAAAAAATTTGTTCGACGTGAAACAGCTATTGATCAAATGGTCTTACATTACCAAGCAGTTGAATACATTTTCCGTAATCAAACATTTAACACCACTAATGTATTGGATACTGATTTTGCTCCGCAAGGTATTGGTTTCAGAATAAAGGAAATACATGTCTGGTTATATGAAGATGTTCCAAGGGAAATGCAAAAAGATTCTATTTCCATTTTTCGATTATTGGAAATGTTCTCGCATATGAATCATAGTTCAGCATGCTTGTCATATTTGTTTACTGACAGAGATTTTGACAATGGCGTCACTGGTTTAGCATATGTAGCATACCCATATGGTCAGCCTGGTGGAATTTGCGAACCTTACGCATATTATGGTGACACTTGGAAGAGTTATAATACTGGGCTCGTTTCATTCAGACTGTATAATCGAGAAGCACCTCCTGCAATTACAGAAATTACTTTTGCTCATGAACTGGGACATTCTTTTGGTGCTCAGGTAAACTTTTAAAAAGATCTTTTAGCTTCTCACTGGCAAAAAAAGGTAAGGAGTTACTTAATTATAATACAATGTTATTATATAATAGTAAAAAATTTTCTTGTCTTGCATTAGCATGATCCTCCATCAAAGAAGTGTCAGCCTGGAGATTCAAGAGGCGGAAATTATATAATGTATGACAAAACTACACCTGGTTACCTGAAGAATAACAGAGCATTTTCAGAATGCAGCATTGCTAGAATGATACCTGTTATAAGTAAGTCATGTTTATTGATATCTATGCTCTGTAAAGAAATAGCTTGCTGTAAAATGGAATAATAAGTGTTACTGTCTGTGAGATTAAAATTTAGGAATCAAAGAAAATTATTTTATTAAACAAACTGTTAACACAAATATCGAGAGTCTCCTCCAGAGGAATATTTGTAAAGAGAGAGTCAACGTCGAGGCTAGCCATAAATAAGCCAGCGTCTTGTTTAACTACCTCTTTAGCAAAAGTAAAAGAGTCCTTAACAGTGAACTCATTAGTGGTCAAACCAGATAACAAAGGGACCAAAAACTTAGCAAGATTGTAAGTAGGCGTACCTATAGCCGACAAAATAGGGCGATACTGGGGACAATTGTCGATGATCTTTTTGTGGACTTTAGGTAAGCCATACATAGTACCAAAACGTGAACCTGTGGGACATAACTTATTATAAACTTCGTTGCTAATAGTACCACTATCCAATAGAGACTTAAAAACCGATCTAATTCGTTTTTCTTGATTGATTATAAAATTTAATTGTTTGTGCTCTTCAATATCAAGAGATTGAAATTTGTCAGTGTCACTCAAAAGCGAAACGACCCGATTAACGTATGCAGCTTTGTCCACAATGACAACAGAATTCCCCTTATCTGACTTCTGGATGACTATATCCAATTTTTTAGAAAGCTTTTTTAAGGCATCCAGTTCCTCATTAGACAAATTACTTTCAATCCCATGGTTATTGAAGGCACGTAAAGAAGTCAAAGCAGTGTCCTTAATTTTAGTTTTAACAAAGTCGTAATCCTCTCGTGAGAGGTCTAAACTTTTGATGTCCCGGAAAAGTATTTTATATTATATTATATTATATTATATTATATTATATTATATTATATTATATATATATTATATATTATTATATTTTATTATATTTTATTTTATATTATTTTATATTATTTTATATCAGATTATCAAAACATTTTATTCTTCACAGATTGAAGGGGCTGCTCATTTGGAATTCATTCTACACTTTCATATTCATGATGAAAAATTTCTCTTAAGTTAGAAATTGTATAGACAAACATTCAATTAGAAGAAGATGAGGGTCTGAGCCCTCTGCCGTGGTAAACTAATAATTTTATAAGCTTTAAGTTCTCTATTTTTCATCATAAAAGGTTTAAAGTTTTTTTTGACTGGGCATTTTTTTGGTTGGATATTTCTGTTATTTTAGCCTTTACCTGTCAAATCAATGTGTCAAAATGATCAGATATGTCCGATGACTGACCTATTTACATCACTGGTGTATAAAGTATATATAACTATATATAACTATTTCATGGAGTTGGAAATGCTTAAAAAATACATGGGATTATGTTCCTATGACCTACCTTTGCAGTGATATCATTAATCATAGTTTTTCATGTCCTGAATTTCTTGCCAAACTTTTTGTTACCTCATCAATACAACATACACTTTCTATCAAAACATTGCAGCTACTGGAGTTCAAACATTCAGAACAACAGTATTGCTTTTGTATTAGAGGAATCGTTTGTTTTTATAGATAATACACATAGGCATTTTAATGCATTATATATAGCAATGTGTGAAATCTTTGAAACCCAAAAGTGAATCTCACAAATCAATGTAAGATTGCACAATGTTGTACTGGACAAAAAATTGTAAATTTTGGGGGACAGGATTCATGACATATATGACGTAAAAGGCTTGTCATGATAATGTGTTTTTGTCAATATTCATGCAAGGTAGCAATATCAACCTTAAATTCTTATATTCAATGTTTTTTTTAGATTATTATTAAAAAAAACTTATATATTAAATTATTGTTTGAAATATATATATCTACACTCTGATGATGACCATTTGATAGTATGGTCGAAAGTCTTGCAAAAATATTCATCTATTATTCCTATGTAAAAGGAAGCTTCTGTTGATATTCTTCCTTACGAAATTATTATGGAATAAGAGAATTACTGGATATAAAAAATGAATTTACGCCCTTTGAAGCATGCATAGACAAGTCTACTAATCAAATAATACATCTTTCATCTTTAACCTTGAACTTTGTGATAAATACTGTTGCATCTGTGTGTTAGCTTAGTTAATTACATTTTGGTTATTATTATGTTCAGATTCCAAAGGACTGGAAGGTTGTTTTACTGACAGATTCTGGGCTATCTGTGGCAATGGTGCCCATGAGGAAGGAGAGATCTGTGATTGTGGTACTGTTAGCACCTGTGTCGAAAAATGTTGCACACCTTATGGAGGTAAAGGAACACCATGCACATTGCGAAATGATGCTTATGAGTGCAGTCCTAGTCGAGGTAAACACTTTTTTATGAATAGATTTTTCAGGATATTTTCTTTTGGACAGTGTTTCAAGTCAATTGTATCATCTTTCAGGTCCATGTTGTCTAAACGATACCTGCACCATTGCACGAGAATTTCTCAAGTGCTTTGATGGAACAGAATGTCAGAACTCCCTTGTATGCGATGGTCTGCATTTTACATGCCCACAAAGAACATTTAAGCCAAATATGACACTATGTGACAAGGATCGTAGTGTATGCATCAATGGTTTCTGTCAAGGGTCACTTTGTGCGAAATATGGATATGAGGGTTGCCTGTGCACAGAACCCGAAAATAAATGCAAAGTTTGTTGTCATTATCAAGGGCAGTGCGTGTCTTCACATGAAATACCAGAGGTTGGTAAACTTTTTGTTTATGAATTTCAAAAATAAAAAAAGGTTATGAATTTTATTTTGTGTTTTTTAAAAAAACCATAATCTTCTAGTGGATGTATTCCTTCTTAGATGCCCAATGTAACGAAATCCCGTGGAACGCCATGTGATTACTATAAGGGCTTCTGTGATGCTCTCGGCCATTGTCAAGGCATTGATATGGATGGACCATTGAGATTACTTTATTACACATTCTTTACAGAAGAAGGTATTATTATATTTTCATCTTTCAAAAGAGAATGATTTTGACCGTCTGACAAAAGACTTCTCATTTGGCCGTTCCTCCAAATATGATCATGGGTTCAATATTTTGTATTTCTCTTATTTTGCAAATTACAAAAGAAATATTAGCTCAAGCAAAGTAAAAATCATCTTAAGTGCTAACAGTGAGAAGCGTACTGAAGGACGGATATACAGAAAACATGTTTACATGTTTACAAGTACTTGTTTCATATTTAGGCATCAAGATTTGGTTTTCTCGTTATTGGTTTGTCGTGTTGCTGGGCTCCTTTTTGATTCTGTGTATGTTGGCAGCTTTTGTCTATTACTGCCAGCATTTTACTCCATCCAACAATCCTGCTTTGAATGAGCGGAAACCACATAAACCAATCCGCAAGAAGAGAAAAAGAGTTGGTGGATACCAGACAGGTGGTCAGCCCATCCCCATGTCAACCACTTACGCATAAGCTGCATCGACCACCTGCTAATAGACTGCATTTATGTTTTACTTTATAAAGATACATTCCATTCATACAAACGTATTGTTGAATGCAAAGTGTATTGTGGGTAATTTACTGTACAATAAATCAGATTATTTTTGTTGGCCCTGTTATGGGTCTGGTGCAAAGTTCAAGAAACCGAAAATTGTTTGTTTTTTTATCAAATATGGTGGATAGTAACATGGATAACTTTTTTTACGGTATACCGAATGCATGTTTATATATTTCGAGCAGCTCTTTACTAATGGACTTCATTCTAATAAGAGCAGGCCTTTACTGGTTAGTCCTTGTTGAATGATGTGTATGCATTTATGTTAGTGATGCACGGAATTTTTGTGTAGAATATAAAGAAAAAATATTTAATGAAAAGTGACTTTATTAATGATTTGTAATAGATGCATTTAATGTTGATTTATGTTGTATAAGCAAGACAAGGGAAGACTCATATATGTTTCTGTGTTTTTGCAGGCATTTTGACTTGCTTGAAAAACATGTCCGCAAGTTTTCTTGTCTTGTTTAGCTTCCTGGTTGAATTTGATTCTTTTGCTTTTTTAAAGAATTATGTCTCGTTTTTATTTATTCCGTTTGCTTGGATATCTCAGCGTCGTTTTGGCGGGAAAAACACGTGTTTTGAACTTTTTGCACGAGCGTCTTCGCATTTCTTCGTCATTGAATATCGTTCGTTAAGGAAATTTCCCGGTTCTCTTGATTTAGGATTTTATATTTTTGTAATTCTTTGTAAATTTTCTAATTTTTTTCTTTTCATTTTTAACTACTCAATACCTGTTTGATTTTCAATTCGAAATAAAATTATGAATCAGATTCACAGTTGGTTTGTTTTGCGTATTTTCGAATGTTCTTCTACAGACAACTGGAAACTAAGTTAGTTTGTAAAAATAGGCTGGACAAGAATATGTTCAAAGAGTTCATACTCTAGTGGAGTTATTACTCCATTTGGCAAATTTGTTGGAAAAACCACGAAGGAAATAAAATATAGACTTCATGGTGAAGTATTCTGTAAATTAATTTTTGGCGTTGTGTTAAAGGGGCACGAACTTACCATAGTCAAGCTGATCGTTATGCAAATATTTTTTTAAAAACATGATCGGGGAGCGGGAGCGCTTCAAAACATATTTGAATTAAATGTTGATTTTTTAAAATGTTTTTACCAATCCACGATAATTTACAAAACATGTACCCTCGTACCCAGGGTTTCTGCCTTTTCGATATACGGACGTTAAATTATGCAGACTATTTTCACAGAATCTCTCACAACATTGGCACGCGAAATAATGGTGTACTATTAAAGGTCCCAAAGTGTAATTTGGAAAGCACTAAAAAGGCGTTTTTTTATAATGGCGCTATTTTGTTTAACAAACTGCCTCTTCATATTAGATCTGAAAATGATTTCAACATATTTTGTAAGAAACTAGACAAATATTTTATTGAAAAATGATTTCCTTACTGGATTTTTACTTCATGAGTTCACGGCAATTCCTGACAGCTATACCCTATTACCCCGTTTTTAAGCCCATGGGCTTAAAAACGGATTTTTAATGTTGAGTCAGTTTTTTTCTTTCAAAAAGTGGTCCGGATTTAAGCCCATGGGCTAAAAAAAATAAGTACCAAAAATTCTCTAATTTGGATAAGAAAGGATAATATGAACCAAAATATGGGAAATAGATCATCAAATAAATACGAGAGAAGTATGATGGTACTTTTTCATTTTCAAATATTTTACACGACTTCAATATCATAATCGTCCTCTTCTTCGTTCCCCTCGCTTTCACTATCCTCTTCATTATCATCATCCTCGCTTTCAACTGATTCGTCTTCATTGACACCTGTTTCATGGCGTTCCTCTTCCAATTGAATAAGAAATACAAGAGGAAATGGATTGGAAGTCCCTGGACTATACAAAGTAAAGGGACCATATGTGTCCACAGAAAAAGGGCATTTACTAATTAAGGATTATTTAAGAAGGAAGCCGTGTAAATTTGACTGATTTTTTTTTAAAAAAATGATGCACCTGAGAATGATTTTGTTTTTTCTCGAATGCTGAAAATGGCTCCGTATTTACGCCCATGGGCTTGAATCCGGATTTAAGCCCATGGGCGTAAATCTGAGGGGGGCTTAAAAACGGGGTAATAGGGTACATCCTTATTTCTTTGTGTTATTGGAGCTCACAACATCATGCCTATCTTGCAAATCTTT
Source organism: Turritopsis dohrnii (assembly GCA_027922465.2). NCBI lineage: Eukaryota > Metazoa > Cnidaria > Hydrozoa > Anthoathecata > Oceaniidae > Turritopsis > Turritopsis dohrnii. Next base: position 1,867,461 of record BQMF02000011.1, read on the forward strand.
TAACTTTTTATTTATTGTTGATAGTGTAAGATACTTGTATACAAATATATTTAATTTTTATTGATACTGTATTTAGTTATTTAATTTTAAATTTTAAACTTTTTGTTTTATTTTTTGCAGCAGGACTTCTATGAAAAACAGTTGTTGTAACTGATTAGATTGTACCTGGGTAAAAATTATGAAATAATAATAATAATAATTTTGGCGACATGACGTCAAATACTCAACCTACATTTTGCTAGTGCCAGTCTCCTTTTGTTAAAAAGTCTAAATTCATTGATTTATTTGTGTTTACCAGCCGTTTACTTTTCTGACCAAAACTATTATCTATGAGACGCCTTGCGAGGGAGGTTGTGGAGCATTTCCAGCAGGACATACAGTTATATAAATGGTCTAGCTGCAATTTCCAACCAAGAAGTCGTTTGTGAAATTTTGGATTAAGTTGTATTAGGGTTTCTAATTTCAGTGACTGAACCAGTCGTGAATTGTATTTTTGTATCTTAACTGTTTTACAGAGAAAAACATTGTATATTAAGTTCAAAACACTAACGCTACAGAAAATGTGAGACTTCAAGTTTACTTACATCAAAAGATATAGCTCCTGGTTTGTCTTTAACTTCTTCCAATACTAAAGAAAATCAATCTCTAATAAAATTATTCAAAATTTATGAAAGAATTTTTTCATACGCCATAACAACATTTTATTTACAAGTTTTATTGCATTAAGATGGTGGATTGCCAGTTCCATTTTACAGTTCCATTTTACAGTTCCTCGACAAAGGAGCGAGATTTACCTTTTCCTTCAAAATCCACTTCTAGCGTGAGACGATGCATGACTTGTAACACACATGTTTTGCTGCGAAAACCAGATCAATGCTACAACAAACGACCAAAAAGAATGTTAAAGTATTAAAAAAACTGACAAAGAGTCTGTTACAAAAGTATAAGCATTTAGTCCTTCCGACACGTTTGTTTCAATATTTTTTAATTATCATCCTTGTAAATTCTATTCTAGTATACTTTCGAAAAACGTTTGCTTGATATTGTATCATAAACGTGCTGCTTTTGATATGGCCCTAAAGTATCGATTTGTCCGTCCGACATAACAAGTACTTTTGTAACAGACCCCAAACTCTGAAGACTCAAAAGAAAATAACTTGAAATATGTAAACGAACCATCTCGCATCACATCATATGCTTGGTCGCATCCTAGCGAAAGTGTGAAATAGATTCACGACAAGCAACTCGCTTAAGGCTGAAATACACTATCATTTTTCAATGATCATTTTTCAATGATAATTGAAAAATGACAGTGTATTCAGAAAAAAATGTCATTTTTTACACTGTAATTTTCAATGACATTGAAAAATGATAAGTTGAACATGTTCAACTTTTAATTTTTCAATGTCATTTTTTTCTATTGTTTTGAATCGAATCTATTGTTTTCGCGCACGTGTTCGTTGCACGCGATGTGATTTTAGACGTAACCAAAACGAAAACAACATTTTAAAGACTTTTACACACAAAAATGAAGACGCAAGAAGCAACTGAAACATTTATTGAAATTTGGAGGAGTCAACCAAGTTTTAATCGCATGTACATAATTTCGCAAAATTCTGGGATGATCTGGGACAATGTACTTTTGCTAACTCGAAATAAATACTGCAATTCGGTGTAGTTAATCACAGATGAAAGAATTTAACTTGAACAGGAATTAGGTCTCATAATTTCGTAATATCAACGTCTACAAGATGAAGCAGCTCGTCGAAAATACTCGGTAGCATTCTTAAAAATCTCGCATACTCTGCGATTTCCTCCACACGTAGTTCATGCATGAGGGTGTTTCATTTCGTCTATTTAGCCATGCCTTCACCCATGCACTTCATATTTTTTGTCTCCTACGTTCGACTCTCTATTTTTGACAAAATATAAACAACGACAGCAGCAAAGACTGTTTCTTCCTCAGAGTCCATGTTTGTAATTTTCAATGATAGTGTATTCGCGACAAAATTTTCAATTTTCAATGTCATTGGAATGTGTCATTGAGAAATGATCATTGAAAAATGATAGTGTATTTCAGCCTTTACAAAGGACAGAGAGAAAAACAGGGCATTATAAAGCAAAAATGTATGCGAAGTCCCACAAACCTGAGAATACGTACGGAACAATGATATGTATTAAGCGAAGTGAATAATATATATCACTAGTAACCCGTGTAAAACGCTTTTACAGGTTTTAATCTATGTGAGCTGAACAGAGAGAAAGGCTAATTTTAGTATGATAAAGATAAAGTTTGGATGTAGAATGTTTAGAATTTAGTATCCCGTGTAGAACAGCGTGTAGAACACACGGGTTTTAATTCATCAAAAATAAAAATACGCGCTGTGCATCCACTTTTTTCACTTTTTACATTTCTCACTCTGTAAAATAAATTGAAGATGCAATGAAATGGTTCCCTTGATTAAAGATATCTAACGTCAATACAGAAAAAAACACTCTTCACACTTTTAATTAAAAATCTCTAGGTATTCCGGCTAAAGCATATTTAGTTCAACACTGGAGTTATGAACAACAAAAAACTTTTTAATCAGAAGATCCGGTGAAGCACATCAACATATTCGTAATAAATCTTTCACGATATGATATATGCAGTAGTAAAATTAAATTGTGCGTACAGGTAAACAACAAAAAGATTAAAATCCCTGTAACTGTTTATGGAATCCACACCCCAATGTAAATAAAGGTCAAACGCGAAAGTCGTAAAAGTGCCAAAATGTGAATAGTAAACAATTGCTATTTTCTTTACGAATCCAGAGCGTCATGATTAAAAACCATGATATTCATTTCCTCAATCGCGTATTATTTGAAAAGTAATGACGTATAAACCCTATTAATACTATAAGAAAAACAAAACAAACAAACAAAAAAGTTCTAAAGCGTACTTACCCTAAAAGCATTAATAAATCTTCGTGCAATACTTTCGTTGCTGTCTATCTATATCCTCGCGAATAATCAAAACATTTGAAACGATTAAATGCAATGCAATGTTTTCCCCTAATACTAATCGTAGAAAAATATTAACCGCCGTGGTCTGACACTCGATTATGAATAAGTGACCACAAAAACGACCCGAAATTTTAGAGAGTGAAAGCGTGAAAAAAGCGGATGCACAGCGCGTATTAGGATATAGATTGTTACGAAATTCCCTTGACACAACAAGAAATAGCTGAAGAATTTTGAAAAAAATATTGAAGGTTATGTGCGTACGAAATCCCGTCTGAATAACAAAGAAAACGCAGTAGAAATTTCTAAACCTTCATATTGGATTCGTCTGAAAGTAAGTGATGGAGGTTATTGAATGGAATCAGTCGGCAAGCAGAAATTGTCGAAGATACTGGTTGTGGATATGCTTCTCACATACCATATTTACTGGTAGACTTTTCGAATTTTATTTGTTAATTATATTTGTCAATATCTAGAACAACCACTTGCCTACACGCGCATGTAATTTAGATGCGCTTGAAAAGGAAAGATCGTTAAGTTAAAGAAATATGCAGAGCAAACATCGAAATGGGCGTAAATTGATGTACAAGATGATCAAGGAAGTTAAAATGAAATGTTTTCTTCATTCTAATGAGGAGGAGATATATCATCAGTCAACAAACAGATGCTCAGTCAAAATTTATGGAAGAGTGTTTGTTCATCGGCTTTAGCCAGATGATTACGCCGACTATTGGAATAGGCTTTCGTCGTCGTCTATGATTTTTAGAATTATTTCTGGTCAGTACTATTCAAGTGCAAGGAAGACCATGCAAGTCATAGGATTAACAAAAATGCCGCTGAATTGCTGCCTCATTCGCATTCAGATTACTCATCAGGTTAAATCATTTGTCATTTGATAGGTCTGTGATAAAGGCCCTTGATGTAAGCCATCCTCGTATACTACAAAGCAAACTTGCTTTACCTCCTTATGGCTATGCTCATAGATGCTATGTTGTGTTTCAAAAACGGTAAAAATTTTATTCCAACCATAGATCTGAATATTACTGATGAGGAAGGTAAAACCTCTGTTTACAAGTTTTTTTTATAATAATAAAAAGTTAAAAAGTTGGAACAAATTGAAACAAAAAGGTTGCCGAAACAGTGGGCTACCATAAAGCTCAAAAGGTGTGTGAATATTTAGTCCATAGAAATCGAGTATCTATCATGTGTTAAACTTCGTGTCGACTGTGGATGATTAGTTGGTCTTCCAGCACTGGATGGTAGGACATCCTTCATGTTTGTCGTACAGGAAATGTGTGATCAAAATTTGTATATTTTAAAATAAAAATTTTACTGTCTGGCAAAAAGAGGCGTTTGATACTAAAGAGATAGCAACAGAGCTGATAGCTAATGATAAGCTTATGAATGTCACTGAAGGAATTGGAAGATGGACCATCCTAGTGCGCACAAGACGTTTTTGAGACGTCTCATTTTAATCGCAAAATGGTCGTTTGGTCGTGAGATCATCATGCGACAACGAAGGGACGACTGAAAGTGGGACGTTCCAATTGTGATCTTTTTACAATCAAATAACGACCTGGTAAAAAGTTTGAAATTTCATTCTGCTGTTACCAAATAGTATACTAACAATAACATACTTTATATGGAATTTACAGTCGTAACGATTCTTTTTCTTGGTCGTGGGACGTCTCTATACAGATTAAATTACGACCTTTGAAAGAATTCTAAATTGTCTAAAGCGATCAGTCGACAAAGATTCATCGAATATGTTTTACTACAGTTGAATGATTTTAACAATTTAAAATAGACCAGTCACAAATACATAAGACAAAGAGAAATTCCCAGGTTATAAATTCACATGTGATATACCTTAAGGGAAGAAATTTTGCGGGAAGAAATTTTGGCGGATTCGGCGAATTAGTTCAAAAACCGACAAAATCCACCAATATTTCTTCCCGCCAAAAATAACAATTTTGGGGATCCGCCAAAATTAATTCCCGCCAAATTTGATTTTTTTCAAAAGGTATAAAATGCTAGAATTTCAGCATTACACATCATTATTTCATTTTGTATCAATCAGTACTGACGATTGCTGGTCTTTTCTGACTCTTGATGGGACGAAACGCTTCTGATTTTATTATAGATGATGAACTTGATTTGTAAATTACTGTAATAAAAACCTGTGATGTTTTTGTTTTTTAGAAAAACGCTCCATATGTTGGACTTTCCTCTTCTCATTTAAATATTTTTTCTCTTTATTCTATCGAGCCACTTAATTGAAAATTGATTATTGGGGGCATCCGCTAAAATTAATTTCCGCTAAATATAAAAATTTTCCTAACCGCCAATATAAATTCCCGCCAAATTTATTTTTTTTCGCGATCCGTCAAAATAAATTCCGCCAAATTGAGTCGGAATTGGCGGATGAGCTGATCCGCCAAAATTTCTTCCCGCCAAAATTTCTTCCCTTAGGTAGAAAGTTTCAAAAGCATAAAATGAGTTAAGAAAAGGTTAAGACTGAATAATGATACATGTAATATAAGTTTAAATGAAAAGAGTTTTATACAAAACATGGCGTTTTGTCAAAGTTAAACTGGCAAAGTGGAAACGGAAAACACCTTGTAAACACCTTTTTCGATGAAATTAGCGGTGAGTTTCTATTTTCTAAATCCGTTCGGTGAGTATATATACATATTTATACAATCTTGTTGAGCTTATAGTTTCAGTTCTCCAGCATCACAAAAACACTGAAGAAGACATAAAAAGAAAACTTCCGTTGATGCTCAAAGATCTCCTGATCGACAAAGAGGTTGGGGAAATTTCAAAAAGGTTTCAATGTTTGTATCTTCAAGAAATCGAATAAGAAATGCTTCAGCTGAAGTCTGTAGTGCCTCTAAAGCTTTGCTTTGAATACGAAAGTCTCCACTCGGACAATTCCTCATAAAAATTACTTTGACTAGACGACAAAATGGCAACTTCGGGATGAGCAAATGCATTGTTCTCTGGTAAAAGCGGATTTCTTGTAGAGCTCTTCTTCCAGCCTTCCATCTAGTTTGTTTTCTGGAATCAGTCAAAACAGCAGAAAAGATGCAATTAAACCATTCACAGACATTAGATAGTTTTTTTATGTAAGGTCTCCATAATGACTAATTCAGTTGATCAACTTTAAGTATTGCAGCGGTTACTACCTTCATATTTCGTGTCTGTAACCTACGTTCGAGTCCCACTCACACGAATACATCTTTAAACTCTCCAAAGCATCAAAAGCAGTAAAAAAAATAAAATGAAATAACCAACCATAAAAGATAGCAGCTGAACAATTGAAAACTCATAAGAACAACCTTCACACAGAATAAGTCAATACTTACTTAGTTGGAGTTGGATCCTTTGAGCTTTTTGACAGCTGGTTTGAGGAGAAGTAGCTACGCGGGAATGAGATTCGAATTATAGAGACTGAAATATAATAATTTTTTGTAACATCAGCTGCTTCATTTGGTTGATCTTTGACTCGCACTATTATTCTTCTTTGATTAAGGCGTCATATTGTTTCAACAAGAGGCAAAAGTCGTTGTTGCAAATCCCCTATTTCTTCGTCTTCACATTCTATTGAGAAAATGTTGTTGTTTCTCCTTGATGTATAATCATGATATGCATGATAAGTAGATGATTCTCCACCCATTTTGTCAACACCATAATGGTTATATCCTTACGCATCTTCCAATCCTCCTGTTTCAATTCGTCAGTTGATTTCTTTCAAACCTTTCGAAAGTTCTTCCAATGACGGTTTCATTAAGTAGACTTTCAGCCTCTCTTCCAATAATAATGTCATCTTTTCGTATAGATTTCTTTCAGAATAAGCATTGTAATTCTTGGACTTTCCGTCGACATAAATATGCAAGAAAGATAAAATAAGGATATCGCCGTAATGGATATCGCCGTAATGGTGTTGACATTAAATCATGAAATTGCAAAATCACCGCCGGTCTGTGGAACAAGACAGTTTTACACCAGTTTTGTTATTTTATGCATGCACTATTTCAGTTGACGTCAAATTCAAAATAATGGCTGACGGGAAAAAACATTGACAAGTTTTAAATATCACCAAGATGGAGAGGCAATCGACTCTTGTGTCCTATATAACAAGCACTATGAGAAAGGTCCCATTTGGAAGAGCAAAAACCTTGTGAAAACCTTGTTAAATTTGCTTGGGTCAGTGAGCATAAAATTACGTCATGCCTCGTTCTTTCAAACATTTTTATAAGACTTTCCTGCAAAAAGTTTGATGAATTCCAAATGGGACCTTTCCTACCCTCCAAGCACCCAGTTTCCTGTTTGTTTGTCACACAAAATGGAAGATGCAAAATGATAGATCGAGTTTTCTCACATAAGCACCCCCAGGAATGTTTCACATATACTTATTTGATTAGTGTTTCTTTGTATCAAAACGGAAAAAGATATTCAGTGAAAAGATTATAGTGCTTTTTTTAAGAACCGCCCAGGACTCAATCAAGCGCCCCGTCCGTATAAGCGCCCACCGTCACCGTCAAAATTACCTTAGGCCGACTTTTTTTTTGCGTCGCCTTATTTTCGCGGTTTAAGCGAATGAGCGTCTTTTCGCTAAATTAAAGTTGCGGAAAATTTAAATTTAGCAAAACTTTTTTTTTACTTTCTGACAATTCTCCGTAATTAAGGGGTCATTCGCTAAAATTAGGTTGCGTTAAATCCGTGTTCATCCATTTTCGCAAAATTTTAATGACGTAAAAAAAGTCGGCCTAAGGTATAAGGGCCCAGGGCGCTTAATAATCGACCATTTACAGTAGGTATGGCATTAGTGTGAAACCATTACATTGCTTTCCAATTGAACACAATATGTTTAAGGGAGCTGATCTTAATAGGAATCTGACGATTTTTGTGGTCAGGTGTATATTGGCGATGAAGTGTAAGAATGAGCTAAGGCGGCTTGTTACTTGGCAACAACCATATCCATCAAACCCTCTTTGGAGAAAAAAAAGGAAAAAATTACATTTGCAAACAAGGTTGCATGTACTATGGGCAGCATTATACGGATTAAACTTCGTTAAGCTTCGTACATCACCCAACGAGCACCATCATCTAAGAGGATTCTTATCTTGTCGTTTGATACCACTAAACAAAAATCCTGGTCTTCGCCCAATGGATGCAGGAGAGGTGCTGAGAAGGATTGCTGGAAAGTGTTGGTGTCGGTGATTCGTAGCGATATCTTGGAATCAGTTGGATCACTTCAAGTTTGTGCTGGACACGAATCGAGGTGTGAAGCAGCTGTTCATGCTAAGACGCTATCTAACGATGAGGATTCAGAAGCAGTGTTATTGATTGATGCATCAAACGCAATAGTGTATCCAGCAATCACGACATATGTGAAGAATTGCTACCAAGTTTCATCTCGACTATTTGTGATCGGTGGTTATGAACTTTCATCAGCTGAAGGCACAACGCAGGGTGATCCTATTGCAATGACAGTATACGCAATCGCTATTATATCGCTAATCTTGATGCTTATTGAAATAACGAACAAGAAAACAAAAATGGCTGCATATGCTGATGATTTTTCTGCTGTAGGATTTTTGACTCATGTTAAACATTGGTGGGATTCTCTTTGCGAATTGGGACCAAAGTTTGAATATTTTTTCCAGAACCGAGAAAATGCTCGCTGATTGTGAAACCAGCTTTTTACGATGATACAGTGTCAGCAAATGACTGCTGAGGGAAAACGTCATTTTGGTGCTGTTGTTGGTTCTGACACATACAAAGATTCATACGTCTCTAAGAAAGTTACAAGGTGGTGTCAGGAATCGCAATTATTGAGCCAAATAGCTAAAATGTAACCTCAAGCTGCCTACAGTTCGTTAGGCGAGAATTATTTTGTTCTACCTCCATTTTTGGAAAAAATGAGCTCCGATTGTTTTCAAGCTTTTCAGGATTATTCAGTTGTTTCTCCGTGAGCTTTCTCCAAAAAAAGCGCAAAAACTCCTTCAAACGACAGTCTGATCTTGTTTTATCTCCTTATTCGTTATAACGCGTTAAAATTGTTATGTGCTATCTCCAAAACCCAAGCAAATACGGCTTATTCCATGTACAGGTTGATACGAGGGCAGACTTTTTGGTTTGTTGACTCTTGATCAATTTAGCCTGTTTAAAAGGGTTGGTAAATTTTTCTTTATAGAAGACATGGTTTCGAGTGTTTTTGCGATGAATAACTGTTTTAATTGAAGAATACGGTACAAATTTATAATTGCATCAATGCAACAACTTGAATGAAGTTCTTAATGCTGTCTGATTGCACTTGTATTACCACAAACGCATGTTTTTGATTCACATTTGGTAGCATTTGCACCAACCCGATGGAGAAAATATCTCAACTGGAGAGAAGGCCCTGTCAATTTGACTATGAATATTATCAACTTCTTGAATGATGGAACGACCAGGTTCACGAAACCTCTGTTCGATTATAACTATCTGTGTTGAAAAATAAACTCTTGAAGGACGAGCAGACATATAACTTTTTCGATTTTGTGCGACGCACGAGTCAAACCAAAGTATAACTTTTTTAATGGAAGGATAATCCTTAAGAATTCTTTCCATCATTGACATTGTAGTACTGACAATGTCATTCCCTCCTCTTCCAGCATAGCTCTTATGCCAAACCACACAATACCCTTTCTTGTTTAATGAACAATATGCCCCATCAAGTTGTATTGTGATATCTTTCTTTTGTATTAAAAGTTTCCTACATTAGATTTTGACAAGGTTATAACATTTTCTAAGCCAATACAAACAACAGCTACCTTTTCATCTTTAATTTCTCGAGCGTTTTTTCGTTCAGCCCTGTTGTCATTTTTAGATGTAACGTGGTTGTTGTATTTTACAGTCAGCTCATGCCAAAGATTTTTAAGGAAAACTTGTAGTTTGAGATATTGGAGTGCCCAAGCAACTCCAAGTGATATACACAGAAGCAACTCCAAGGAAAATTGATGTTTTTCGTACTGATTAAAATATTTTTTGTCAGTTAAAGGTGAATTTGCAAGAGCATGGAGTTAAAACAAAATAATTTTAATAAATATCACTTGTTTCGCTACTATCTCCAATTCCAAACTTTCCCTGGAGGAGAGTGGGTACTGGGTAATTATTGGTCAGGGTCTCCAAATACAATGTATTCAAAAAGTACCAAGTAATTTTCCATAGAGAGGTTTCTTAAAGATTTTGTGAGCTTATGAAATTTAAAACTTAATTTTCTCAGTTTAAAGAGATTGGAGATAGCACAAAATAATTCTTACCTAACGAGTTGTTTTGTTGCTGGCTATCGACAAAAGTTCAATTACTTAATGAGAACAGTGTCAAATACTGAAAAAGAAATAATACTTATAGATAATGTAACCAAAACGCACTTCATACCTGCTATATGCGAAGGTGTTGTCATTAATGACTCCGAGCGATTATTTCTCTCGCTGCCAGTTCGTTTTGGTGGTTTGGTCATTCCAATTTTTGCAGACATTATCTCAGAAGAATACATACAAGAACTCACAGCGTATAACATCCAAGCCTATTCAGAGAATAGTCAACCAACAGCATCGATTTGAAATAAATGCTGAGAGTAAGAAGACTAAAAATGACATGACTCGTAAGCAACAGAAACTTATGAACTAAATTGAGAAACTTCGATCCAATCTTTGTGACGAACAGGTGAAACTTATAGAGGTCAACCAAGAAGTGGGTGCCTCCCAATTGGTTAAGCTCCGTCCCACTCAAGGTAGAGGGTAACCTACTCAACAAACAAGCATTCTGGGATTTAATCCATCTGAGGTATAATTGCAGTCTGCCGGAAAACGCCACTTGTTTTTTCTACCACAGGCGGCACGGGTCGCGAATGTCGAAACATTTATGCCCGGTCTGCAGCTACATATTATCAGTGAAAAGAGAAAGCAAAATTTTTCTTTGACCATTTCTTGGTTGTGGAGAAAAATCTGCTCCATGACAGCTGATCCCATAGTGAGTGAAGCTCATGGGCTAACTGCATGATAGAGTCATTCTTATACCATCTTTTTCTTTTTCTACCTCGAATATCTTTTTCTGTGGTTTTGTACTTTACTTCATTTTTTATAATTGGTTGAAATAACATTCTACAGACACCGGGTACTAGGAGTAAAAAAAGGGAAGAAAATGTTACATTTTTAAAACCATATTACAATGAAGTCATATAATATTGGAACATTTACAAATATTATCCACAAATTATAAATTTGAAAACATCCTAAGTAAAATTGAGGAAGTCCATCGATGTTTATTCACTGTGATAAAGAGCATTTCTATTGTAATAGTGTTTATATTTCTATAGAAATGCACTCCTACGCCATGATTTTCAAAATTTGCAGAGAGGTCGTAATTTTCTTTTTACGATCAAGCTCAAAGCATGTTTTTGTGAGGTCATTAATATCATAAACTCCACAACAGATAAAACCAATTATATAATATATACACCAGCTGCTTCTAGAAGAAAATAAAACCAAGCCATGTGTAGATAAATAAAAGCTAAAACATTAAAATACTGGAAATTACTGGCCACCAACTTTGGATTCTGAATTCCATTTCAGTCTTTTCACAAGCTGCATATCCTTCGGTGTTATAGTCACTCTTTTAGCATGAATGGCGCAAATGTTTGTATCTTCAAGAAATCGAATAAGAAATGCTTCAGCTGAAGTCTGTAGTGCCTCTAAAGCTTTGCTTTGAATACGAAAGTCTCCACTCGGACATTCCCTCATTAAAATTTCTTTCACTAGACGACAAAATGGCAACTTCGGGATTAATAAATGCGTTGATCTCTGGTAAAAGCGGATTTCTTGTAGAGCTCTTCTTCCAGGCTTCCATCTAGTTTGTTTTCTGAAATCAGTCAAAACAACAGAAAAGATGCCATTAAACCATTCACAGACATTAGATAGTTTTTTTTATGTGAGGTATCCATAATGACTAAATCAGTTGTTTTTAGTATTGCAGTGCTTCCTACCTTCAAGTTTTGTGTCTGTACCAGTCACGTTATATGTTGATACTCTCAGGGTCTAATCTAGGCCGAAAGAGTGTCCGTTGATCAGATGTTGCCCTCCATGTTTTTTTTTTAAATTTATTTCGTTTTAAAAACTGAAAAAATCACTCTTGTATACGGGGGTCACAGGTTTAACGCATCGAAATAGAGCTCAGGTTGCCCTTTTCCTAATGTCCCCTTTTCCCTTCTGCCAGACACTGCCCTTCCATTCTTGATATTACACCCTGACTCTCCAATTAGCCCTCAAAAGCAGTCATGGAAGATAAGTCCCAAATTCGTATTGCAATTTGGAAAGTGGAATAACCAACCATAAAAGATAGCAGCTGAACAATTGAAAACTCATAAGAACAACCTTCACACAGAATAAGTCAATACTTACTTAGTTGGAGTTGGATCCTTTGAGCTTTTTGACAGCTGGAGACTTTTACGAGGGGATTTCCTGGTTTTGCTTCCATTCATTGGTGTTGATGTTGTAATGGGCTTCTTCATTTTGATGGTTTGAGGAGAAGTAGCAACACGGGAATGTTTATGTCTAACCATAATGTATAACTTCTAAATCATATGATCATATATTTTAATATACTTGAAAATTGTATGAAAATGCACATGAACTTCTACATAAAAGGTAAGAACAATTTTGACATTGGGCCTTACAATGCTGAAAACGGCCTAAATACACGAACTAGTCAATAGCTGGTGTTTTTGTACTGAACCTATTTCACATTTTTGGAATAATAAAGTTTCAGTCCCCAAAAGAATACTTTACCTACTGTTTTTTATGTGTACAAATAAAAAACTATTTCTTCATTAAGTTGAAATCTGCTGATTTTGATGTTCATTATTAATTTTATCGAAAGCTTAAATGATAGTGATAAAGGCGCCGACTCTCATTCAGAGAAAGCTTAACAAAAGAGAAGAGATTGAGCTGCATTATAAAGTTCCAGGCATAAATTTTGAAAATTAAATGAAAAACATATATAAAATCCATCAATCAAATCAATGCACTTTACTCGGACTGTAGATTAATATAAGAAACTGTAGGATTGATTGACACCATATGCAATTTACAAGCCATTCATATATAAATAGTCCATATGAGCTTTCTGTATTTCATTTTGATGGAAATGTTGCAAAAAAACTTGGCAGATCAAGTTAAACCAAAAACAACATTTAGCAAAAAGCATTTAATTTTTAAATTCAAAATCAAAGAACAGATTGATAGGTCACCTTCAAGTCATCACCCCTTAGTCGATTGCAATCCTGACACGTCATGGCAAACATAGTTGTCAAGAGGTGCACAGTCACATGCGTCGTCTCTACGTAAGTGTAATATAAACAAACTTTTATTTAAAGGGAAATTAAGCCTTAAAATTCCTTTTCTGATTTTGAGCATGAAATACTTCATTTATCCTAGAGGAACACCTTTTTATGTATAAAAGGTATTCCAAATGAAAAAAACTGCTAAAAAAACAACTTAGTTAAATCACCATTACAACTTTCGTTATAAATATCATGACGTTACAGAGCGAATTTCATTTGCAGAAATATCAGACGTAGGCAGTACATGATGGCATGTTTTTTACACCTATGTTCTAAAGATACGAGAAACAGTAGAAAAACAACAAAGACAACACCAAGATATTTATCATTCATCAACATAACAATCTTAAACATCAAGAAACAGCAAAATGTAAAACAATTTCATCGTTAACGATTCAAGAAAAACAAAAACAATCATACTGAAGATTTCATTTTATATACACATTTGTTCAAAAACTCACTTACGCACATGTACCTGCTATAAATCTAAAACGAAATACTTTTTAACAAAGGTTTTATATCACAAAGAACACAAGAACTTTCATCAACAAAAACAAAATATTGTAGTTTATGTAATCCTTTCAAAAACAGCGAACGCGCTGTGACGTCAAAATTTCCATCGCAGAGCACTGCAATGGTGTCCGTTGTTAGATACTAATAACGAAAAACTGAGTATAATTATCATTTAAGATAATTTTTAATGATCACAGAAGATTAATGAGACCTTTCTGCAGCTAATATAAAAAGTTTTTGATAAAGGCTTAATTTCCCTTTAAAAGTCAACAAAAATCATTCCCCATGTTGAAAGTGTAAGATAAGGTAAGATAAGATATTATATGGTTGATTGCATAGTTCAGAATTAAATATACACAAGGGGTTTTAGAGAACTAAAACCAAGAAAAATGATGTATATGAGAAAAATGATGTATATGAGAAAAAAGGCAAAAAGAAAGTGGAGAGATATAGCTACATTGCCACTGAAGAAAATACACATATTATACACTGCATATACACTTTAAAGAAAATCGAAATTCATTTCTTTTTGGCTGTTAGTGTATTCGTAATAAGCCATTTTACCATTATTGTTCTTCATTGCAAACAAGAGTAACGGTTATATATAATAAATTTATCTTATTTTATTTCGTAGTTTGTGTTGTGCTTATGCATTTTGCCGCTAAAATTACGAATGGAAGCGTGAACGCACATGTATTAAGAAGTAATTAATAGTACTTCAGCATAAACCATCTTAGTAAATGTGTCCAGATATTTTCAACTTGGTCCTTGCCGGTCCGTCTGAAGGAGACTACCGTCTGTTTTAACCCGAAGTTTTTTTTCCTCAACAGTCATATTAACATTTAGATTTTCCATGCTTATTCATTTTATTTATTATTCTTCATGGGTTTCTTGATTCTTCTCGTCTCAAATAGTCTAGGGTCTAGCCTAGGGTCATAAACTTTTGCGGTTTCTCCTAACCCTCTTCTTCTCGTCGTTTGTAAACGGAAAACAAAGAATTCCAATCGGGATGGCGTTAACAATCGGGACAGAGAAAAGTTCAACAAGGAGAAAAAAAACATTGCATTTTTGATCGAAAGTGAAAGTTGTGTTTGCAGCAAAATAATTGAAATAAACGTGTTGGTAAAATAAAATGATGCCATAGTGTTTTTCTCATTGGGTGTATTGATATGGTGACGAAAGGAATCGTGCATGGTTGATGAGTGAAAACACAAAAATCAAAGAAAATAAGCGCCTCCCATTTCGGTGAGTTTATTTCCATCTTTTTACGATCAAATACTATATTATGATGATAGTGTTCTAAAATTTTCAGTGTACTTTCGGTCTGTGTATCTCCAATTATTTGTTTTACATTGCTTTGTTTGAAAAGCAATATATTTGAATCTTTGACGTTTGTGAGAACGATTTAATTGATTGGCTCATTCTTTTTGCTTTTTTTACCTCTAATCTCATTGGGCATGCTCCATCAACTTTACGCCTCAAAAAAAGCTGATTCGGTGGGCTCTCTTAAGATGTAAGGTTAATAACCACTATACTCTATATCTGGAAAGCACCTGAGAACCTATTGTTGTCAGTTCAGGGAAAACAGCTAAACACAGGATCCCGTAAATACAAGAAGAACTATACCACAATTGCGGTATAAATCCAGTGTTTCTTAGATGCATTCCTGGTAAACTGCTTTCTTAAAGGATTAAGCGAGGCATATTCGCAAACTATTTATCTGGCCCACATGTCAGATTAGCCGATCTGATTCGATCATTGGCTGTTTTCATCATGTGTATATTTCTTTTCAGGCATACTTCATTATATATATAGTATCTGGCTGCTGAAAAATGAAAATAAAAGTGATTTGATTAACAGTTGAATCAGGGATATCATATTTGCCAGGTTCGTCCACATCATGAGGTTGCAATGCATGCCACAATTGTGGTATAGACCCCGCATTTAGTGGATCCCCCATTTAACTGTTTCACCTGACTGTTTATTTTGTATAAAGTTATTCAGAATGCTACATTAGCAATTCCACAAAGAAAATCTTCACAGCAGAAGAAAAACGAGATCACATGTTCACCTTTCAATCACAAACAGCCTTTTTAAAATTACTGACTACAAAGCTAACCCATCTTTCAGTTAAGAACAACAATAGAATGTGGGGTCCCTTGATTGAATCACATATATTTCAATTGAGTGGTATTTATGTTGTGCATTTCTACTGCTGTGTTTCGGATAGATTTTTCCAGTGATTTGGTGTTTTCAGAAAGGTAATAACTGTTGGAACTGTGCTGTTACACGATGCGATTCACTATCTATGCATTGAAATAAAATATATGAGGTATAATGAGGTATATTGAGGTATATCTCCCTCAATTGCGATATCATTGTTTTTGCTCTAGAGCCTGATGTAGAAACTAATAAGTATAGTCTAAAAGATCTCAGAACACACTGTTAAGGTGGAGAGAAGTCGTAAACACACTGGAAAGGTGGAAAGAAAGTCATAATGAAGGTAAATATCATCAATAGTGCCATTAAAAAGTTATCATGTATATACACAAAATATGGAGATTCCCATGATAGTCAAACTTGAAGTCACAAATGATGATGAGTATGCTGAAAAGAACATACAATCGATGAAGGAATACTAGTTAAAATGGTACATCAATATCCTTGCATATGGAACTTGAAGTCTCCTGATTACAAAAATATTGAAAAGAAAAAAATGCCTTGAAGATTAATTTTTAAGGCTTTTGAGAAGAAGAATGGTAATCTGATAATAATTTTTTATTTACTTTAAACTTGTATTTACTTTTCATACTTTTTTGGGATTGTTTTTATTGATGTAATATTCCTTTGGTGACAATTGGCACCCTAGAGTGACCAGTCCTCTGAATTAAGATCGGCACTCGGCAAAAGCCGATCTTAACCCGACGCAAAATCCCAAAAGCCGACCTAAAATTGCTTTATACTCCCGACCTTTCTTAAATTAAATTCCGAGGGCTAAGTGACTGTTGAATTCTTATTTCTGCTATAGTTGAATTATTGAAAACCACTTGGAAAAACTTGAGAAATAATTATACTCGATGCATGAAAGCAAGGAACAAGACATTTAAGTCTGGTTCTAAAGCTACAAAACTTCCAGAGTGCAATTATTTTCAGTCACTTGAATTTCTCTCTGATTCCAACTGAAAATTTATCTCCTGCAACATCTAATGTTGAAAGCAGTAACGCTTATACTCAAGATATCTTCATTTATCTCTGTAGCAGAAACAACACCAATTTCAACAAAGGAAGCTGTGCTAATATCTACTGATACTAGGAAGCCTTTCGTTGCCAGAAAACGAAAAGAATTGCCTGAAAACAATGAAATTGATAAGTTATTTATTTCAACATTAAATGATGTTAACAAGAAAATAAATGTGTTGAACCAAGACACAGATGATTCCAATTCGCTATTTTGTTGAAGCTTGATAAACACATTGGAAGAACTTACACCTGAGCAAAATATGTTTGCACGAATAAAAATTCAGCAAGTACTATTTGAGATTGAACAAGGAAATCAAAACAAGGAAATCAAAACAACAACAACAAATTGCGGATTTCTTTAGTAAAGACGAATGTAGTTGTGGAAAGAACATTTGTGCTGCAACAAAGCTTAGAGAGTGCCCATGCTACCATAATGTTTTAAAATCAACCTGCAGTAAAGCATCGTGTCGAGATGAAACAACAGGTTCTAAGCCAAAAATGATTAAACCATTTTGTGATATTCAGATTGGACCAAAAAAAAGTCTTCATTTTGACACTGATGAAGAAGATGATTTTGAAGATGACGATACAGATGACAAGTGATGTTGATGATAACATGAGTGTCGGTGACGACATGAATGATGATGAAGATGTTATTGATGATGAGCTTAAGTCTGTAAATGATGGTAATCAGGATGATTTAAAATGAGGTGATTGCGTAAAAATAACAAAAGAAGGCTATCTCGGATAATTTGCATTGGTTATTGGTGATGGATTTGGTGAGGAGATTGAAATAAACTATTTCGAAAGTAAAAAAAAAGGTGAATCTTGAAGGAAAAGGATTTAGTCACCAGAGATAGATCAGACCTCAAGAAGGTAGATAACTTCACCACGGACAAAAGATCACATTATTTTTTTAGTTAAACATTGACATTTTCTGTTAACATTAACCTACATTAACCTAGCATTCTGTAGTGCCATTATGGCTACAATTAGAATTTTGATATTTTGATTTTATTTGTTCATTCTATGTTTATTCATTTTTAAAAGAAAATTGTCAAAAATAATCAGTTAAGATAAAACGTTTTTTTGAATTGGTACCTCAAAACGTTAGGTAAAGCATCTCAAAATGCTAGGTGTTATCAAAGTCAATTTTTAGAAAAAAATAATAATTCTGTGCAATCATCTTTTTATTCCTGTTTTCAGAGTCTTAGAGCAACATTATTTGATAACTTCGTGCAAACTTATTTTCAGTCTGGTTAGAAAAGTTTGAAATTCTCTTTAGAAAATTCGTTGTTAGTTGGTAAACAGTTTTAAACTTCTTATCAATTTAGGATTTTTTTTTAGGCTAGCATGTATTATTTTTGCTTTTACTACTTAGCAATATATACTGCATTCAGATTATTCAGCATTTTCAATTCTAAATAGTATTGGTTTAGTTCTATGTAGCTTGATTTAAAACCTGGCATTCTGAGGTCCCACTGCATTCTGAGATCCCTTTACCTGTACGGGTTTGGATGCCTCAATATCCAGATAGATTTCATAATGGTACCACTGCACCGCAAATATATCACAGAGTTTCCCTGATTATTTGCACTACTCATTTGAGGGATCCCCCATTCTATTGTTGTTCATTAAGAAATTCAGGAATTCAGGAATTCCTGAAAGTGTTTCAGATGGGAATTTTGAAGTCAACATTGTTGGAATTATCAATGAAATAGGTGTTGATACTAGTAAGAATGAAATTGAGGCTTGTCATCAAAGAAAAGGAACGATTATCAGGGTCCATAAACAGTGATTTTAAGTTGCAAGTTGTAGAAAGTGAAGAAATATATGGAAATAAGTAATGTGGATAAGAAAAAAATGAAGGTTGGTGTGTGGTCTACAAAACTCAAATTTTCTCAAATTTGAACAGAAGCTTCCATGGAATGCCAGGAAGTCATATTGTTATGCAAATGAAATGATTAAAAATGGACCACTATCAGTAGATCTTGAAGTGACTTTTCCCAAAGTTGACTTTTCTAACCAGAACCTATTTTCAATTTCTACATGCCACATCGTGGAGTAATTTATCTTTTCTCAAAGGATTATTTTAGAATTGTGTACTTTATAGGACAGAAGTCCTTGTTTTTCCATTTTCTTCAATTTGCTCATTGCCACACTTAGAAGTGACTTCCAGTCTGTCCACCATCAGACAAGGTTTTTGTTTGAGTTGTGTTTGTCAGGAGTTCATAGGCAAAAATTGTAGCAGCCTAAAAGATTCTATTTCCTTTTTCCATCTTGAAATGGAAATTTAGAAATAACCTCTCTAAGTGGTAACTGATATAACTGACATCTTCCTCATCATTAGCCATCTTTCATGAGAGTAGGAAATGTTTGGGTGTCCGAAATAAATGAAATCATTCTTAGTGAATGGTTGTGAAAGTAACCTGTGATATGTTCATTAGAGCTGGCTACCCTATTACCTTCATCAATTTGGTCATTCGTTCGCTTGAAAATGAAGAAATAGATGAGTTCATGGTAGCTTTTTGATGACACTGAGTTTTCAGTACGAGTTCAGTTTCCATTTGTCACAAGAATGAGCAACAATCTTCAATGTGGTGAGTTGCCTGGGTAACTTTATGAAATGGTAAAGTGAGGGTTTTAGTATAACTTGGAAAACCAGAAAAGTTAAGTCAGTACTCTCGTAAGGACAAAGTAACTCATAAATTGGGGACAGGACAACATCCATCAAAAAGTCTGAGCCTGTCGACCAAGGGGTGTTTATCCCAACCCCTCCAAAATTTAAAGTCATTGTAATCTTGATGTTTTCACCGACTGTTGTCTAATGCTCTCTTTATTTTTCTCCTGACCACTGTTTCGTTTGATAAAACTATCACTGATTAAAAAATTAAAAATTTTGCTCTGTCCCTCTTCTTCAGGTTTAACTATTTATGAGTTGAAGGTCAACTTAGTGTGGAATGCACCAAAAAATTAACAGGATCTTATAAACATTTAAAGACAATTTTATTTCGTCCCCCATTGACTCAAAAATGTTCACATATAACTGTTGGTAAATTCTTTAAGTGCAAGCACCAAAATCTTCATCCTGCAAAGTTACTAACTTGAAACTGTTCAAGCTGAGTGTCACCTCAAGAGATTTGAGAAACAGTTTCTTCTTCCCCATTTATTCATGACAAAATTATGATATTTTGCAATGATTTATAACATGAGTCTAAATGCCCCTTGCTTTAGTATTAAATGCACTGGGTTTCCTTTGGTTTAGTTGGCAGGATTACAATTGAAAGGTTCAATTATAATTGGCTGTCCTTTAAAAATTTCCAGAACTTTCATCAGTATGATGATTAAAGGGCAACTAAACTCTGAAAAACACATTTGATTTTTCTTTTCTTTTTTTGGTACCATTTGGAAGAATTTAGGAATTAGGATTTGATTTCCATGCCAATGTGACATCACAACGTTCGAGAAGAAATTGCAAAATGTAAATGGCTCTGAAAATCTTAGTTTCATTTGGTTACTGTATATCTACAGTTATAACATCAGTGTAAATAATTGTTGTCATGGTTTCTCCGACTTTTTTCCAGGTCTATGCTATTTTTAGCTGACAAACCTATAAATAAAGAACTGCTGAGGCAAGTTATAGGAATTATAGGAATTGAAGGAGTTTTTGCTGGACTTAATTTTAATAAAAATTCACCATAATAACATCGTTGTATGTTGGGTGAAAACTTTGTCAGAAATATAATGGAGACAGCCGAAATAACAATGGCAATAAATTTCGCAACTGTAGTTATTTACCACTCTTCACACAAGGTTCAATATAAAAATATAATCATTAAAACTGTATGAGTTATTCACATATTTGTATGTCTGCATTTTCCATTGAATGTTGTGATGTCTGGTTGCGATGGTGATCATCTTTTAGAATAAGAACTTCAAGTAAGCAATATCTTTGGAACGGAGCATTCAAAAACAGACACTCGTCATTAAATAGTACAAGAAAACAAACTTGTGAGTTTTTTTAGTTCAGTTCCTCTTTAATTTCAAGAATGAATGATACTACTCACAGGAGTATTTAGAAAAATATTATAAATTACCACATCAGATGTAGATAGGATAATGTAATGATATGTCGCTTTGAAAAACTATGTTGATTACTTTTACGATAATGGTCTTCCTTAGTTTCCAGTTAATTAATCTGCAGTCGTTGCCATCCTCACGTTTCGGCTCTGAGTATGTTCTTATAAGAAAAGCGTTTAAAAGGTACCCAGTGAGCTAATTTCTTGAAAAAATCACTGCCAACGAGAAATTATACACAGTATTTCAATAAAATCCTCTTCATCGTAGTGCCTTTTTGACGATTTTGCTCACTGGGTGTGTACGTTTGAAAACAAATCATTGATTTCTTTAAGCTAAACTTAATAGCGTGGAATAGCGGTAGATTAATGCTCTTTTCCTTGGATCTGATTTAGACATGGCTGTTGCATCAGCAGATGAAACTGTATTACAGTGGGATCCTTTTCTTGTTGACTACGAGGGAAGTGTTCCATCAGCACTCTGCATTGGTAGATTAAAAGCAGACCTGAAGTCGATATACACTGACCCCCTTCCATTGATATTTGTGACACCGGATGAGAATGATATTACCAAAATTCATGCATTAGTTTCAGGTCCGCAGTATACGCCATACGAGGGCGGTTTCTTTTACATTTTCATACGTATTCCGCCCGACTATCCGATTGTTCCACCACATGTTAAACTGATGACAACCGGCAATGGAACAGTCCGATTTAACCCGAACTTTTATAAAAACGGAAAAATCTGTTTAAGTATCCTGGGTACATGGACTGGACCTCAGTGGAGTGTGGCGCAGTCTTTGAGGAGCGTATTGTTATCAATCCAGTCTTTGATGAATGAGAAGCCGTATCATAACGAACCAGGATTTGAAATGGAGAAACATTTTGGTGACGTCATAAGATACAATGACATCATCAAACACGAGACGTTGAGAGTTGCTGTCATCGGGATGTTGGAAGGTCAAGTTTTATTACCCGATACGTTAATCCATATGATGGAGAGAACGTTTCTTCAGTTTTTCGACCATTATTGCGATGTTATTGAAGAGAATAAATATCAAGATGGCAGGGCTATGAATGATCCAATGGGTCAAAACAAAGGGATGTTCTCATACAAACGTTTATCACAAAAAATTATTGGACTGCAGAAGAAGTTGAGTATGAAGCACGCAACCGAAAAGTGATAACTCAGTGGAAAAATCTGTTGAAAAATCGCTGCGAAGGAGCGCATTTCTATAGAAATATACACACTGTTTCAATAAAAATGTTCTTTATCGCAGTGATTTTCAACAATTTTACCCACCTGGGAAGAATCAGTAAAGAAGATTCTTTCAATACCAGTTCTTATGTTATCATCGCAAAAGGTTCATATTTTTTTTAATTCACACAATGTTTTATGTCAATACAGACGTTTTAAACGACCATATTGCCATTCGGTACACATCACCATATTCCTCAGTTGATTCATAAAAAGTATTAGATAATACTTCGCGATAAGAATTTTCTAAATGAAGAATTAGATTTATTTTACATATATATGGTTAAGGAACCACATTAATTATTGTGTATTGCATTAAAAATGTCATCTTATAATCTGATGAATTACATACGAATTCGGACTTGACCGAAGTGATTCCAATTGATATTGGTATTTTATCGTGTGTCTTTTCAATAATTTACCCATCGTCAGCTCAACAATGAGTATGCCTTCCTCACCATCTTGTCCTTTCAAACTCATTTGAAATAATTTACTATTGTATTATACGTATCCATGGTTACAGCCCGCCCATTATGTATATTTCTTATTTAGCTTCTACTTTTTGTTTAAATAAAGCCTTAATTACACTTGTGAATCTTTATTTTTTTCAAAACTTAATTGTGTTAAAGTACGTTTCAAATGAACTTGCACAGTTTTTATAAATACTTGGCAAATTTTTGATATGTGGTGTAAAGAATGTACAATTATAACTATATGGTTACTGTTAAAGTATAAAATTTACCAACATTTTGGGTGACACTAGCATGAACAACTTTGATACAGTTTGATACAATTTTACTCCATAGCTGCTTGGGTTCTTACGAATTGTTTCATTTGGTTTTAGATGACTATCTCAGTATCAGTGTCTTGAATAAAGCACCACAAAGACCTAATCACTTTGTTCCCATTATGCAAATACTATTATTAGCAATGAAAGAAATCAAATCCTAATATAAATATATATACCAAAGAATTTGACATTTACAGTGACAGTGAAATGTAGCAACCAAATATTTCTACTTATTTCACACCTAGGAGGATAGAAAAGAGAAGGAGAAACAACTCAAATTTAAAGCCTATTCAAACTATTCAAATTTTGCATTGTTTTTAAATTGAATAGAAACGTAAGCGCGATGCGCTCGTCCCAGTTTTTTCCGCGCAAAAATGATGAAGTTCTATTTTCTCCTAATTGAAGCCTATATCAAAAATATACTAATTTATCCCCTGAGAGACCACTATTAAGCTTTTATCTATTGAAAATAGACCGATATGTCCCTCACTGTGGGTTTCAAAACATTCGGCGTTAAAAACCCGAGAGGAAATTTATAAAAATCGCCATTTTGACCTTCGACAGGAAGGTGCATGTGCTCTCACTGATCATGTTTTTTTTTGAAGAAATACTTGTGCGTGTGTTTTGCGTGATTTATATAATCTTTCTTATGAATTTATCTGTCAGTTTCTTTTTATTTGAACAGTTTTGATTCAGGATTACGTAAGTTATAAGGATTTGTTTCACAGTGTTTTTACTGTCCTTTTCTTAATATATTTTGCATAAATTAACTTTCAAAAATTTTACTCAGTCAGCATTATGTTTTTACTTACAGCTCTCTGTAATGCCTCTCTGTTATTACTTTTGATTAATACTGTTTCTGTTCTCCAGGAATTCTTTTGAGAAATATTTGTTGTATATAGTTAAAAAATAAAAAGTTGGTTGCTCATGGATTTGTCACTTTTAGGTATTTCACTTTCTCTTGCTTGGTTAAATTCTTTGACTTTTGAACATAGTGTGTTGTTGCTAGCCACTGGCAACTTGGTATATTGTAAATGCATATTTTTCCCTTTCCTAGAGCATATAATCTAGAATTGATATTGTCAAAAATTATTAAAAAAGAAGAAAAAAACGACCATGAAGGAGTGTTTTGGTGTAGTAGTTGAACATGAAGAACCAAATGTGTACCCTCAGTAACCTCTGTAGTAGTTAGTAGCTTCGCAAGAAGAGTTCAAAGGATTGAATCACAACAATCTAAGTATGTTGGGGATGCTCCTGAATTTTCAATACATGATGATTCGTGTGATATCTGTTTTGTGCCTGCTAAAACATCATTAAGATTAAGTGAGAATTAGTAAACAAACATAGCATTTCTACAAGAACAGCAAGACCACGGAACTGGTGATTTTAAAATTGACTCAGAGGAAGAAATAACAATAGAGCCCCTGGATGAGTTTAACGAATTCGAAGAATTTAAGATAAAAGTCTGGACGATATTTTAGTGGAAGATTTTCAAGAGTAAAATCTGCTTCCCCTGAAATCACATTTATTGACGAAAAATATCGTGAAGTAGCTGGACTACGAAACATAGTCACAACTGAGCTTGTGTGTCAATCGTGTGTCAAATGTTTTTAAGAAGAAGTCGTTCTTCGAAAAACATATTTGAGATGTGCTAAACTATTTTATATAGCTATTATTTTTTTGCTAGCTACCTAGTGTAGTAGCTACCCACTGTATTATTTTTTTATTCATGTAAAAAAAGTTCTTCATTTAGCTAGGTGACCTTATAGTGTTTTAGTTTGTTAATGATGAGGTCTCAAACTATGACTGTTTTAACCTTTCTTATATTTTACTGGTTCATCTATATAAATGTTTTAACTCCCTACTAAGGTTTTACTTTCAACTGTATATATGCATGCTTAAAGGTGTACAGATTTTATATGTCCTGATGATGATTTTATTCGACGTTTTTATTTAAATCTTGTTATCTTATTTTACTTTGAATTTTAAAGTTTCCAAGATGCATAAATTCGGAATTGATTTCTTGTTATATGTTTTGAAACTATGATATCCATGATTATTTTAATAATATATTCCCCTCACTGTTAGGAGAAACAGTTTGTGATCAAAAACTATTACATCATGAGTTGGTGTAAGCCAATAACATTTCGCCCGGATTGTTTTTTGAAAAACCAATCACATTGCTACTGCTTAAATTATGTTAAATTATTTCTTTGTTCAAAGAAAGATTATGCAGTTAACCGCTAATTTTAAAATTTAGATTTGAATAGAGCCACACGCTAGCGCATCGAGCTTATTACAATGGAAAAACTAGAGTTGTTTCTCCTTCTCTTTTTCTATCCTCCTAGTTCACACACAGCAGTTCAACTGGACCAAGTAATGTCCAGTAAGGACATAGGTATCAGTAGCGTTGTAATGCACATTATGTTTCAAGTAATATTTACGTTCCTTTTATTAGTGACTCAAAAGCAAAGTTAATTGTCATCACATTTGTATTGTTGGACCTGATTCACGATATTTAATTAATGCACCGCGGCTGGCAGTTCCTGGTCACGGAAGCCAATCGGACAAAGAAAAACGCTTTTCACGTTTTCTGTAACTGTAGAAGACTGCAAAGCTTAGATCTCGTTTATACCACCAGAGCCAACGAAAAGAAAACAAATCAAAAACAAAATGGCAGCAATTGGTGTGAATGCTGCCAAAACCAATGAACACACTCCAACACTTGAAAACAAACTTCACCGACTAACTAACGTATAAATCCACAGATTTCGGCAGTTAAAACGATACACAATCTTCAAAATAAGAACTTTCTCAAAAACGTGACTGGAAGTGGCGAAGAGATAATGACGAGCTGCCGGTATCCTACATTATCCATGACAAAATAGTAGTTGCAGAGTAAAGTTGATGAGATACGAGATTGTCGCACGCCTCAAGAGACTGCATTCGATCAGTCGATCACTTTTTTTCTTCTACCATTTGGAAGAGTTTTCAGAAAATCAATCTTCGCTCTTGAGATATTGCAATTTAAAGCTTTTGTTCAGAACCAGATCTGAATGTCAATGTGACATCACAACGTTCGAGAAGAAATTACAAATATGTAAATGGCTCTGGAAACTTTGGTTTCATTATTTAGTTACGGTACATCCAAATCAGTGAAAATAATTGTTGTCGCGGTTACCCTGACGTTTTTCAAGTCTTTGCTATTTTCAGCTGACAAAACTACAAATAAAAAGAACTGCTTAGGCAAGGGAAACGAAACGAAATAGTTTTTACTGGACGTAATTTAAACAAAAGTTCACCATAACAGCGTTGTATGTTGATTGATGGCTATTGTCAGCAACAAATAAATGAAGACATAGAACCTAGCCGAAATAACAATGGCAATAAACTTTGCAACTGAAGTTATTTACCACTCCTCACACAAGATTCAATATAACAATACAATCATTAAAACTGTATGAGTTATTCACATATTTGTATGTCTGCATTTTCCATTGAATATTGTGATGTGATAGCCTCAAAATTCCAGCTCCTACAGAACAGCCTAACGTATCAGGTTGCCACTCTTTTGAACGGCAAACACGGAATTTCGGACAATCTATTCAAATAATTTTCATGAAAATGTGTGCATGAATTTAGTTGACTATGTTCAGTTTGAATTTGCCAGTTTATTTCCACAAATTTATCAATAAATGGAAGTTTTGGGCCTTAAGTAGACCAAATTTTCAATACGCATCCTTTTAATAAAAACAATAGCACACATCCTCCGGATGTAGTTCGATTTGCCTGTTTGTTTCTGAAATTTATCAAAAAAAAAGAAATTTCTTGAATCAAACTTTTTCCAAAGTTAAACATTTTCCAACGGAACAGTTTTTCTTACCAAAAGACCTCAATAGCACAATTTGAATAAAAAATTTTATAAGCAAAATTATTTTTTTGATAGACATGTTTCGACTCTGTCATCATCAGTATAAATTAATTACATGCTGAGTCGTAACAATATGCAGTGTGTATAAAAGAATTGGCCATAAAAAATGTTACCGTAGTTTTTAAATTCATATAAATTTTTTATCAGTTGAATCCTTAACTTTTTGACTTTCTCATGATGTATTTTTGGAGGAAATAGAAAAGATATAGGTTTTTAACATCCTTGATTTAAAATCCTCTCGAATGGTGTAAAAATCTCAGACCGAAATTTTCTGTTTCGTTTGTTTATGTTACTTCAGAGTTTACAATACTTCCCACGACTGATTATAATTGATGTGTTCTTTCACAATCGCATGTCATCTTCGACAAACTCAAACTATGGCTAATAAGCAGAGAATTGCAATTATTTGTTTGATTTATAGCTTGTCACCTAAAATACGTTGAGATATGTCTGGAAAGTATTTCTGGCCTTTTTTATTTGCTTTCCGCATATTTAGCAATTTTTAAGTGCCCATTAAATTTGACAATTTCCCAATGCATCTCATCAGCTGCCTGTCCCTCAATTAAATCTGATATGTAAAACTGATTGTAGCTATGGTAAAACAAGATCATTATAAACAACGCAGTAATTGTTTCCTGCAAAGTAAGTTTTTGTTAAATACAGATATTGATCTCCTCATACAAAATTGATGATGTTGCAGAAATCAACATCCTGAGCTTTTCATAAACGCTTTATATTCCTTTCACGAGGAAGAAATGGATTACTTAATTTTTTGTGTTAAATTTTTTCAGCTGATAAGCCGTTCATTTGTCAAGAACTAATAGGTTTTCTTTTAATGTGATCGTTCCAATCAGAGTAAAACAAAAGATTCGAAAAACACTCGAAGAAAATATTCGAAAACACAAGATGAACGCTTCGAATGATACTTTGGATTCTTTCAAAGTTGTTCCGTTCAATCATATCACTATACAGATCGGATTCGCAATTACAATCACTGCGTCTTTACTTGCCAATACAGCATCCATTATTATGCAGCATAGAATTAACCACCATCGAGAAATCATGGGTGTGTTGCTCTACAACTTAAGCGCTTCGCATATTTTTGCAGTTATTGGCATTTTACCATACGCTTTATCTGAAGTCCTCAAGGATTACATCACCATTGGTAATCAAGAAATTCTTTGCAATTTAATTAATGGAACTATATTTTTCATTTTCAGTGGTATCAAATTACAGGTGCTTTGCTTGATCTGTTCTGTTCGAATTTACATTTTAAGAACCTCTTCATCAAATTTAAGCATCACAAAATTGAAGGTAATTTCCGCCATCTTCTGGATAGTTTCCATGGCCATTATGTGTCCGTCAATTATTACCTTGAAATATTCTACAGAACAGCAGCTTTGCGCACGTGACTGGGGAGAATTAAACGGTGTTTTGTACAGTGTTGTACTCGCTTCGTTTACTTTATGTATTCCTTTAATTTTTCTCTTCACAACCTTGATCATTTTGAAAATGCAATCCGGAAGTGGATTACAGGACCATTTTCGGGAACAAAAACAAAAACGCTTCAGAGTTGCTCAGAAAAAAACGCAGTATCTGATCATTTCTTTTCTCTGCTGCTGGACACCGTTTGTTATCTACTGGATCCTTGTAAACATAGCACGAATCTTCGAGGAAGATCATGATGGTCAGATTGAAAAGACAACATGGCGGAAGTACACAGTTTTGATGTCAACAGTCAATCATGTAGTCGATCCCTTTCTCTATCAAATAGGTAGAACCTCGCTATTGGCGGAAATTTCAAAATTAAGTCGTTGTTTTTATGGTTCAAGGAACATCGATGAGAAAAAACGAGTGACTGTCGAGTTACGGTCGAGTTAAGGTCGTAAACCAGTATTTTGAGGATAATTTTTGAGTAAAATAAATTAAAATGACAGACAAAGCTGCGTTATTCCTCCTGCCACCCCGAAGATGGAAACAAATAACATTCATTTCCACAGGATGAAGATGTATTTACTTTTGATAATATTATTTTGACACAAAAAGTTGTTAGTTTATCTTATCGATGTCAACAGATCTTCTAATCTTTTTGTCATCCTTAAATTACCATAGCAGAGATTTTCTATGAATAATGAAACATAAGTAATCAAAGTAGTTCTAAACAAAATGTGCTACCCTGTTGCAGAGCTTCAAAAAAGGATAAGATTGAATGCTAACGATGAGCTTTTTCAGGGATATACCAAATTAAAGTTTTTGATGTAATAAATCGATTATTCCTTAAAATCAGCACAAAGCCTTAAAGACTTAATCAATCAAAGGTATCCACACTTGGATCAAAGCAATCGAACCATCTCGGCTAAAACCCACCTGTTTCAAGGCTGAATACCTGGCGATCTCACCTTCTGGTGCTTCGAAGGTGTTCAGTCTTACGTCCCGTTTTGTAACTTGATGTTTTGTAACTTCTTTCTCATAAAAAAAAAAACAAAAAAAAAAACAAAAAAAAAAACCCACCTTGACATTTTTGTTACGTAAGGTTTGCATAAGCAAGAATTAATTGCTTAGTTTTCAAACGGAAATTGCTTTTACTCTTTCATAAGTTAAAATCACAGGATCTTAAGAATAAAGTGATACGATATTGTAGAGGTCGCAAAGCTGACCAAGATAATGAATGGGATTGGATGATGTTAACGATGAATCATTCCAGATATATCGTAAGAAAAACACACACAAAGGGTCTCAATTTACCCGAGTGGCTCATGCAGAACAAAAGAAAACGTCAAAAATCCCCATTAGTTAACTTGATGTTTGACCGTGGTAAGCAAACAACTCCTTCTTAACTCTTTTCAACAAAGAGTTTAATAACCAAACTCCACTTGAAGTTAATTACTATGACAACTGGATCGTAATGGCAGTTCTTTATGGCTAGACTCGATTAATTATTCCCAAATGCTGTAATAAAATTTCAATATCACTTGTTGGGTGATAATCGCCGCAGTTAAACAATCAATTAGTCTCACACTTGGGATAAAGAAGCGACCCAACATGGGTCCATTTCGAAAGAACGGGTCTTTGCGGGAATTTCTATGACATTATTTATATTGACTTGTCCAAAGAGATATTAACCTTTGCTTTGATGCCATTAAGGAGGAGATAACTGAATCATCATGGGAATAGTCAATTTATATAATTTTGATATCAAGTATAATTAATGTACCGTATTCTCTTTAATTAGCATCCTTCTCCAGTAAAACTCGCATAGTGATAATATTATGATGAAGGTTAAAGATTTCTCAACAATAAAAGAAGAACGGGCCTGAGACTTAAATGAATGGGCATTAGAAATCTTTGTGCAAAATACACGAATTTACTTAGTCTAAGCATGGAGGTATAAAACAGAAGGAGAACGAACTCTTATTTTTCTATTATTCAGATAATGACTATGCTATTCATTGCGGTATCACTTTGATGTCATCCGTGATGCGCTTTCGGCTGGTTGTCGGTGAAACGAATACTTTTTTAAAAATTAACGACAATTTAAAAACCAAATATCATCCATTATAACAACGGATCAACTTGCTGCATAGTGACAAGCAGATTATTAAACCTAAAGCTTCCTTGAGAAACAAATGAAAATCTATGTTTTTATACAGAGTTGAAGATATCGCGCAATTCATGTATAAGTTCCAATCTACATATCTTCTGACTTAAATGCGCCTCGATACTGCCGCGGTACGTGCAAAAACTTAGGATTATTCTCTCTTCAAAAACTGAAGCTCGGCGAAACTGCTTGAGGGGATCACGAGATATATAGACCTAAAGTTGCAATGTTTTCGTTGCATATTTGTGACGTTTTTGCATAATTCTCCCAATTCCTACAGATTATGCATGCTAAGAACTTTACCCTAACGATCTTTAATCACATTGGAGAATTGATATGAACGAAATTTTCACGCAAGAACGCCAAAATTATAAAAATTATGCAAGATGATAGCAATTATATGTTATTACACACTGAGGACTTAAACAATGCAGCGCATCACGGATAGTACAATAGCAGATTTTGAGTTCGTTCTCCTTCTGTTTTATACCTCCATGGTCAAGGTAAATAGTAGCGGTATATGGCGTAGAAACGATGGATATGGAAGAAGGTGGAAGAAGCTTTCATATCGTGCATTTATCGAATCATGGTTTTGACTGAAACAACTTTAACAATTTGTAAGTATAATCATGTAGTATATTTCCCAAGATTCCAATGTTTCATAATGTTAACACAGAAGTTATCCCAAAACAATGCTATTTTATGAAAAATGTCTAATACATAAATCGAGAAATTCTATCAAGTTTTACCGAAAGATAACCTTTAATCTTATGTATCCATACTAGGGGAATTTTCCCACTTTATTTCTCTATGACCTCTACCTAACAGATGTGTTAAAAATAAATTATACAAAGTATAATGTTGATTATACAAGTTATGTTGATTGTGTCTTCTGTTGAACCGACGTGTGTTATTGTTACTGCAATTGTGATTTTTACACTTTTGACACTTTGTAACACTTTGCATACTTAATTTATAGCGCGTTTAACCTTTTCATCACAATTTTTAAAGAAATATGGCTGTAACTTATTAACTTTATGCATATGTAATATTAGTAAATTTATACTGATGATGACAGAAGAAATGCCGAAACATGTCTATCAAAAAATCGTTTTATTTACAAAAAAAGATTCTCTTGTTTTTCAACGAAACAGTCCTCATCTTTCGGATCATCGCAATAACTTCCACATCTTTGTAGTTTTAACAGAATTCATTTTCAATATTTTTGATTTCATTGTAAGCTTTCTATAAGCAACGTTTATAGTAAAGCCAACCATCTGGGTTTTTGTTGTGTTTTTTTTTCTCAAAAATACACCAAATAAATTCCAACAAGCTTTCAGTTTTCATTCACAACTATGTGGTCAAAACGGAACGAACCAAACACCTTACACCAATTTTATCTGAGATTATATTGGATTAAATTTCTTCCATTACAAATTAAAAATGAAATGCTCTTACAGGCACAAGGATTTCTGCAACAATCATCTGCTAATCAGATATCTTTTAGGACAAAAATAAGTCTATCTTTCTTAAAAGATAACCCTTTACACAGCACTTTGATAATGAAAAATTAATACGTGGAATCAGCAGCCACTGGATATGAATTTTATTTTCTTATTTGGGCAGCTAGTAATGAGTTTTTGAAATTCGTTTATTTACGCTACTTCAGAGTTTGTAATACTGTCTCTCGAGGTTATAATTGCTGTGTTCTTTGACAATCATACCCGATCTTCGACAAAATAAAAAGACGGTGAATTGGAAGAGAAAGGCCAATGTTTTGTTTGATTTAAAGCTTATCTCTTAAAAGTTGTTGAGATATGTCCGGAAAGTACTTTTGGCCTTTTTTTTGTTTCCAGTCCGAATATTTAGCAATTTTTAAATGTCCATTAAATTTGACAAAACCCCCCATTCCATGTGATGAACTGCCTGTCCCTCAAATAAATCTGATATGAAGACCTGCAGCCTTGTGACTATGATAAAATAAGGAAACATATATCTGGACATTGTCATTATTTGAATCCATATGTATGATTACTTTATGTCTTTCCTTGTTTTAATCTTATTTTATTTTTATTTTCCTCTACGCAATCATTGTTTCCTGGAGTGCGACTCCTTTTTTGTTTTATACAGATATTGATCTCCTCATGAAAAATTGATGATGTTACAGAAATTAACATCCTGAGTTTTTCATAAACGCTTTATATTTCTTTTAGTAGTAGAAAATGGATTACTTAATCTTTTTAAGACCTTGTGTTAAAGTTTTTGAGCTGCTGAGCCGTTTATTTGTCAAGAACTAATAGATTTTTTTTTAATGTGATCGTGCCAATCAGAACACAAAGGATTTGAAGAACAGTTGAAGAAAATATTCGAAAAAAACAAGATGTATGCTTCGAATGATACTTTGAATTCTTTCAAAGTTGTTCCGTTCAATCATATCACTATACAAATTGGATTCGCAATTACAATCACTGCGTCTTTGCTTGCCAATACAGCATCCATTATTATGCAGCATAGAATTAACCACCATCGAGAAATCATGGGTGTGTTGCTCTACAACTTAAGCGCTTCGCATATTTTTGCAGTTATTGGCATTTTACCATACGCTTTATCTGAAGTCCTTAAAGACTACATCACCACTGGTAATCAAGAAATTCTTTGCAATTTAATTCACGGAACTTTATTTTTCATTTTCAGTGGTATCAAACTGCAGGTGCTTTGCTTAATCTGTTCTGTTCGAATTTACATTTTGAGAACCTCTTCATCCAATATAAACATCACAAAATTGAAGGTAATTTCCGCCATCTTTTGGATAGTCTCCATGGTCATAATGGTTCCATCAATTATTACCTTGAAATATTCTACAGAACAGGAACGTTGCTTACGTGACTGGGGAAAAATAAATGGCGTTGTATACAGTGCTGTACTCGCTTTGTTTACGTTATGTATTCCTTTAATTTTTCTGTTCACAAGCTTCATCATCTTATATTTAAAAGAGAGGAAACTGCAATCCGGAAGTGGATTACAGGATCATTTTCTGGAACAAAAACAAAAGCGTTTTAGAGTTGCTCAGAAAAAAACGCAGTATCTGATCATTTCTTTCCTCTGCTGCTGGACACCGTTTGTTATCTACTGGATCCTTGCTAACATGGCACGAATCTTCAATGAAGATCAAGATGGTCAGCTTACAAAGTCGACATGGCAGAAGTACGCAGTTTTGTTGTCAACACTCAATCATGCAGTCGATCCTTTTCTCTATCAAATAGGTAGAACATCATTGTTGGAGGAAATTTCAAAATTAAGTCGTTGTTTTCGTTGCTCAAGAAATGTCGAAAAGAAAAAGCGAATGACTGTCGAGTTACGATCGAGTTAAGGTTGTATGACAGTGTTCTGACGGAAAATAATTTTTGAGTCAGGTAAATCAATTTGATACACAAAAGTTACATCCCTCGTATTCTCAACATTAGTGTCAATGTTTGAGTATATGATGAGATTGGAAACAAATAACATTTATTTCTGAAGGATGAAGATGTGTATACGTTTGATTATAATATTTTGACACCAGAATGAAAATAAATTGCTTATTTATCATATCGATGTCAACAGAAAAAGTGGTTTCACTTAGGGAATTTTCCACTTATTCGAAGTGTTTTCGAAAAACTTTAATTTCTTCAAAATACGCAGTTTTGGGAAAAAAAAAATCAAAAAGCCCAAAATTACAAGTGCGAAAGATTCCAGAAGGGGTAGAATAAGACATAACGAGTTCAATTTATGAGAAGTACTTTTGTATAATCACTTCGAACCAAAGTTTACGACTTTTTAGTCTAGATTTATGATATGATATTTTCTGTTATAAGAAACATACATGGTTCATCTAATTTATGTAACAACGCTATACAAGGTACGGTTAATACGAAATCATATAGACAACCTGAATAAAAGTACAATAGACTAAAATAGTGAAATCATTCTTCTCAAATCCAGTGGGATGATACTTCTCAGGCTATCATGATGGGTACACGCTCTATGCCACTATTTCACAAGGAATACAAAAAAAAAAAAAAACGATGGATAAAAAAAGGCTATAATGAACTATTCAAATTTTAAAATCTTATTGATGAAGATCTGATTGGCTCGCACTGCGTTCGAATGTGTTATAGTTACAACAAATTTTCAAAAATGTCTTAAAATAAACAAGCGTAGTTTGATATGCACCAAACAAACAATAGCATCTGTTCTGGTTGATAAAAATCCTTTTTATGACCTAAAACGAAAAGGTAAACACTATATAGACCACTAATTATTTTTTGTACATCTATTAGTGGTTTTCTTTGACCTGCCATGTAAGAGAGGTTGTCACTTAACACTTCCACTATGCGAAGAATTTATTGAGTCAAAAGAAAGCGACGAGAATTCATCGATACGCTTTTTACGTTCGAAAAACACAAATAAACGCGGTGGGTTTTCGTATAGGGAGAACACGGCATTATCGAAAAATTCTTGAAAGCAGAATATTATCTTAACCAAATTGGGCAAAATCTTCAAAAAGCCACTGCGATGAAGAGCATTTTTATTGACATAGTGTGTATATTTCTATAGAAATGCACTCCTTCGTAGTGGTTTTTCAAAACATTTACCCAAATTGAGACCTTAAAAAATACGACTACTTATAGAATCGCGTAACTGAGCATGCGATGATTATTATTATTCCACCACAAAATGGAAGCGGTGTCATCAAACAGAATATTCATTATAAACTATGACCAGTTGTTTCCAAATAACACGGGAAACAAATTGGTTTGACTAGCATTTTGTTCGTTCGAGTTGTATATTTGTTCTTGGCTTTAGGTGTATAGAGCTCATAGAAGACAGGTGGAGAGATTTTCATTTTACACTTAAACATAAATGTTAGGGTTTGAAAAATATTTAATTCATAAAGCGCTAATATGGCATGTACTTTTCACGTTTCTTGAATGTATGAAAAATATTCTAACTAGCAGATTAAACAATGAAATACAGTAGTTGATACCGTAGCTTGAAGACTTAAAGAGTGCCACAATGACTTATCTAGTTTGTACCGCCATCGACGAGGATGAACTGCAAACACCAGAGGACATATCTTCTGTGGTAAAGGAAGCCCACCTCTGTAGTGGGCCAGTCTATGAATTTGATCACATACGAGAGAAGGAAAAATGTCTTAATGGCGTCGTCCAAAATGTCACAGGGCCAGGCAGTAACTCTTCGAGACTAGGCTGTGCATTTGCAGAAACAGGGTTCTGAGCTGTTTGGCAAAGCCTATCAAGATCACAAAATTCTTAAAACAAGATGCTAAAGTGGCTGACCGACATCCTCCATCTACTGGTGTTCAAAAGTGGCCAAGGCCCTTTCTTTTGGGCCCCTCACATCAACGGAAAGGTGGCGTAATCAATATTCAAACTACTCCACAAACTACTTAACAAATTTGTTCCATACGAGCACTTCAAAATGGAAGGTTTTCATTCACTAAAATTTCTTCCAAAGAAAGGCGATTGAATGTGCAAATTAGATCTGAAGGATGCGTATTTCATTGTTCCCCTTCACGAATTATCGAAGAAATTTGTGAGGTTTAAATGCTTAGGAAACTAGTATGAGTTCCTCTGTGTTTATTTTGGTTTGGGTCCAGGCCCTCGTATATTCACCAAGTTATTGAAAGTTCTCTTTCTTAAGACGTCTGATGATATGGATTGTAATCTATTTGGACGAGATGTTGATTTTAGGACGGTCCCAGGAGGATGTCTTACAGGCAAAAGACACAGCCATTTTACTGTTACAAAATCTGGGTTTTATAATAAATTTAAAGAAGTCTGTTTCCTGGGTATGTTTGTGGACCATTGAGAGATGCATCCCATGTTGCTTACAAAAAATCTCCAACTATCGGTGTGGATAATCTCAAGAAACACCTCCTTGAGACAGGAATTTCACTAGAGGATTCCAACTTCATTGTTGCTTCCAGACGAAATAGTAGGAATTCAAATTCCTCATCGTCCTGAAGTAAGTGCGCGGGCTGGTGTGCTGAACAACAAGTTGATCCATTTCGGTGTCCTATTAGTTATGTGTTGAAGTACCTAGCCAATTCATTTAAAAACGACTACGAATATAGGACTATTTGCTGTCACAGGTCTACAATTTCAGCATTCCATGATAAAATTGATAGGAAACCAGTTGGGGAAAATACTAAATTGCGTTCTCTTATTTCAGAAGTGTTTAATGAGAAGCCCCCTCAACCAAAATATACCTTTTGTGTGGGATGCGGAGATTTTGAACTATCTTGAACATAATTTAAGAGATCTCTATGAGATTTCTATCTTTAAAACTCTCTATGCTATTAGCTCTGACTACAGCTTCTAGGATTTTAGGTCATCTCGATACAAACTTTATGATTAAATCTAATGATCAGTGTAAATTCACTTTTCATAAACTTCATAAGTCTTGGAGGCAAGGTCGACCCAATCCTGCGATTGTTTTTGCAAGTTATGCAGATGATGAGGATCTATGTGTAGTTAGGGCTTTAGATACTGTATTTGAAACGTACCAAGGAACGGAGAGAAGGTACTGTTAATGATATCCGCACACCATTCGATCCGATAACTTTGCGCTGCAACTGGAAAGGTACATTGTGTGCGGATGTCATTAATAACGTACAAATAAGTTTTCATAATTCTGTTTTTAGGAGGAATCAGGGCGCTAAGAACTGAGGAAGGAGATCTGGGGTCCACTAGCGTAGTGTAGTGAAAATGATTAGGTTATAAGGATTCAGTATTAGATTGATTGACATTTTATGAAATAAAATGTAGCAATTACGTCAAGGAGCGCAGCGCGCGCAATGTAATTTCGATTTTACAAATTTTATAAATTCCTCCCGCCCGCGTCTTACTGAAAATCATTCCATCATTAATGAAAGTAATTCTATATTATTATCTTTTGTAGACAAATATTATAACAGGAAACGGCGAGGATCGAACTGGTATCGCTAAAGTCTTTCGTATCATACACATACACATTATATATATTTATTCGTTCCAGTACCAGCATCAGAGCCATTCTAAATCCTGCGACACTTGGTAGGTTAGCTGGTACACAGTTTTCAAAATATCGATCATCCCAAAAACTATTGAAAATGCTTTTCAAAATTAACCCAATCCCCGTAGTTTTCGAAAATTGCATCACCAGAAATAAGTTTTTTTAAGTTGGTTAAAATGGCAAGGTCACTATAACTTCGCTGTAGCATACGTTATTCATTGCGAATTTGGTAT
This sequence comes from Turritopsis dohrnii, assembly GCA_027922465.2. NCBI lineage: Eukaryota > Metazoa > Cnidaria > Hydrozoa > Anthoathecata > Oceaniidae > Turritopsis > Turritopsis dohrnii. The sequence goes on from BQMF02000011.1 coordinate 1,905,552, forward strand.
TATAGCAAGTCAATAGATGATGAATTCCCCTATTTTAGAGTGGAAAATCGTATTGATTAACAATGCTTACATTCCATGAACGATTCTATGATTTAATTCACATAAGAAGGTACCTTCAATTACAATATAACGTATGTTTCTATAATCATGATTACTTACTTTTTGTTTTCTTTTATCCACGTTACTTCTCCAAACACTTCGCACAAACTGGTCATATACGAACAATGAACAATGTGAAGTCAAAAAATCAAATCAAAACATTCGAATTTGCAATAGAAAGCGTGCGAATCAAAACGTTCGAAAATTACATAACGTTTGTTACAGTAACGTACGTTACATCCTGTCTTTGAAGGAGAATAACTTTTGTTCAGAAGAACCTAGGGATGTTATTTGTTTTTGTAGGAGCACCTATTTCGAACCTGAAAAACTAGTCCTGTTTGTTTTTTCAATCTACCAAAATAGCATAACGTATGTTACATGTTATTTTTTTGGAATTTAGCTTTTCCATATTCCAACTCTAATATTTTGACTTGTGATGCATCCCATTTATTAAAAGTTTGTGGGTACTTCATGCACTTATAAATCATGAATTTGAACCACACACCTTTCTTTCTTTCAATTTCATTGGAAGGTTTTTTCTAGTAAAATGATATATAACGTATGTTACCAATAAATGCGTGACAAAAAGTAAAGCGCCATGTATTTGCTGATGATTTCGGGCAACTTCGTATCTTAAATGTATACATACGTTATGCACTTAATTTTTTAGTCAGAGACATTGTAAATGACCCTCTGCTAGTTGTCAAATACCCACTATTGGCTTTGTGACATTGAAAAAACCCTACTCTGAGCAACTACGAATAGGTCAGAACTACTTTTTACATTTTTTCAACGGTCAGAATTGTTAAAGTTACTTAGAACTGTTTACCAGCGAAGAGTCTGCCAATAATTTAATGTGTTTTTTAAATGAGCATATCGAATTTCAAAATAACTTTTACATCGATGGAAAGCCATGTTCAAGTTCTTTCGAAACAAAAAAATAAAGAAGTAGTTTTTTATAAAAATAAGGAAAATGTCTTGGAAAAAAGTTTTTAATGATCGGTTAAGATGTGAATGAAAAGAAAAGATTTTTTGAAACGGTAACAGCAATTTGGAAAATAATAAACAAATGTAAGCTGTGTGTTCACGAAAAACGTTTAACTTTTATGTTTTGAAATATCGATTTGGGGATCTCAGCGCAAAGATAAAATTAATAAAAATTTTAATGGATTCGGTGCTTTGAAACAAAAAGCACGATGTAATTAAACTACATGATAATCGCCCATTAAAAATTGAATTACATTTTACCAAAACATTTTCCTTATTTTTTCAAAAACCACTTTTTCATTTTTCACAAAAACATACTATCCGAAAGAACTTGAAAATGGCTTTCCAACGGTTGAAATTCGGTATATTCAATTAAATAAACAGCTTTAAAATTTCCACTTCCAGCATTGCGAAACACACTGTATAAGCTTCTGACACTGAATGTTGGCTCATCAGTAGTTTAAATAATATAATATGTGGCCGAAAAACATTTTTGTAACAGCGTTTCAATTTCTATTCTGACGAAGAGGAATCGAAACGTTGTTAAAGTTGAGGTTTTTTTCCGACCACATATATATTGCGTGGGGTTTATTTTTCAATTATATACAGATCCGTATTTACAAAGTTTGACTTGTATTTTCTTTTTCATCCCACCATACCCACTTAGTTTTATAATAGATTCTCTCGCATGTCACTTTACATGGTGTATCGTAACACACGCATGTGGTAAGGTAAATTACCCACAAAGTTTATAGCAATTAGAATTTATTAGTTTTGCATTTAGCTGAAACTAAATTTTGCGTGCGTATTGCGTATTGTGACAGTATTGGATAGCTTTTACTACGCTTCGATTCTGAAAGTGATATAACCTCAATCGGATAGCTTTTAAAACGCAATTTTTTTTAATGGAAACACTAAATAAATGGGGTGTCGTTATGACAGCTTAATTTTTTTAGGACTGCTGTGTTAAAGTTTTTAATCAGCCGTTTATTTGTCAAGAACTGACAGATTTGCTTTTGATGTGATCGTTCCAATCAGAGTAAAACAAAAGATTCGAAAAACACTCGAAGGAAATATTCGAAAAAACAGCAAGATGCACGCTTCGAATGATACTTTGGGTTCTTTCAAAGTTGTTTCGTTCAATCATATCACTATACAAATTGGATTCGCAATTTTAATCACTGCGTCTTTACTTGCTAATACAGCATCCATTTTTATGCAGCATAGAATTAACCACCATCGAGAAGTCATGGGTGTGTTGCTCTACAATTTGAGTATTTCGCATATTTTTGCAGTTATTGGCATTTTACCATACGCTTTTTTATCCGAAGTCCTTAAAGACTACATCACCATTGGTAATCAAGAAATTCTTTGCAATTTAATTAACGGAACTATATTTTTCATTTTCAGTGGTATCAAATTACAGGTGCTTTGCTTAATCTGTTCTGTTCGAATTTACATTTTGAGAACCTCTTCATCCAATATAAACATCACAAAATTAAAGGTAATTTCCGCCATCTTTTGGATAGTCTCCGTGGTCATAATGGTTCCGTCAATTATTACTTTGAAATATTCTACAGAACAGGAACGTTGCTTACGTGACTGGGGAAAAATAAATGGCGTTGTATACAGTGTTTTACTGGCTTTGTTTACGTTTTGTATTCCTTTAATTTTTCTGTTCGCAAGCTTGATCATCTTATATTTAAAAGAGAGGAAAATGCAATCCGGAAGTGGATTACCGGAACATTTTCTGGATCAGCAACAAAAGTGTTTCAGAGTTGCTCAGAAAAAAATTCAGTATCTGATCATTTCTTTTTTCTGCTGCTGGACGCCGTTTGTTATCTATTGGATCCTTGCTCACAAGGCACGAATCTTCAACGATGGTCATGATGGTCAGCTTAAAAAGTCAACATTGCAGAAGTGCACAGTTTTGGTGTCAACAGTCAATCATGCAGTCGATCCTTTTCTCTATCAAATAGGTAGAACCTCGTTGTTGGAGGAAATTTCAAAGTTAAGTCGTTGTCTTCGTGGCTCAAAAAATCGAAAAGAAAAAACGAGCGACTGTCGAGTGACTGTCGAGTTAAGGTCGTAAACCAACTTCGCGTAGAAACAAACGATGGATATGACAGAAGGTAAAAAGGAGTACGCTTGGGATCTTCGGTATTCCAAATCTTGTATTCAGTATTATCAGAAAGGGAAAATTGACTCTGCTGCCTATGTAAATTTATAGAAAGAACACTTTTCCAGATGTGGGTATTAGAATAGTTTCCAGACGTTATGGAATGCATACTTTATGTGTAAAAATTATTGTTCTTCTATCTAATTTCTTTATCTTGTTATTTCCTTCTCTTTTGATATACATGTCGAGTTCAAAAAAACTCAAACCGTAACCAATAGGTCCAGTCCTTCTTTGGAAACTAAAAATTTACTCATTGCATCAGCTTTCAGGAAAAACGTTTTTGGTGGGAAAGATGTCCGCTTAGTATGTATGCATTATGCCGTTACTTTTTGTATCTTTTCATTTCATGAAAATCTGGTGTTCACTCACCACATACCCTCTTCTCCTCTTTACTAGGATATGCCATTTCAAGGTCGTGGTGTACGAGATTTACCGTATATCCTCTAATGAACTTCGCCCTCTGATAAAGGCCGTCTAAAACAACAGACTAACCAAGAAAAAATAGTTTAAAAAATTTAATTGTTTTAATTGTTTTCTATCAATATATTCTTCCATTGATTTGAGCGCAGGAACATTCAAACCAAACTCTCATATCTTTAAAAAATGCTACGAACTTGAGCAGTAAATGGTAAATGTCTCACCCCACTAAAATTTCCTTTTCTAACATCTTCTTGTACATTCCAATGGCATAAAAAGGATTCATCTTGTTCGCCTGGCGCTGCCTCGTTGACTGATGGAACACAAACATCGGAGAAACACTGGATCTCGTTTTCATTTTATCTCATTTTTCATTTTGTAATAAACACCACCCTATAATGGACGCCGCCCTCTAAAAAACGCCGCATCCAAAAGTTTATAATAAACGTCTTTTTAACGCTCCCATCTAGTTTAACGCCCCTTCCTCTAAACTCAAAAAAATAATAATAATAATATGAGGGGGTACTTTAAAGGAAGAAACTTTGATTTGGGGGAGAGGGGGGAATTTGGACCAATTAAGCACAAAAGAGTGTGTAGAGAGAGAGGATATTTACGGTATACGGAATTGTTTCTTCAAACGTAAATATGGTAGCGGAGTAACGAGAGATATTGCAGGTGAAACAAATCACATGTTTTCGAGCATTTCAGGTCACAACCTGACTACTCTTTTCATAAACAGAGACATGTGTTCACTCAGTTGTTAATTCTTTTTCGTTGCTTCACGTTGTTTCATGTTTATTTCTGATATCTATGGTTTAATTGTAATCTATATGGCTTAAATTGCCATTTATATTTTTATCTATATTTATATATTATTTATATTTATAAATAACGAATAAAAAGAACAAAAACCAACGAAAAATGAGGTCAAACATAATTATAACAACCAGGTCAATAAAAGTGCTCACGTATATTTCATGAGAAATGAACACGTATATATATATAAATGTCTAGCGTCCTATGAAATGTCTTGATCTTCAAATTTTTGAAGCCAGTGTAATTGTTATCTGGTGCTGGGAATTCTCCTCTAGTATTCTACTACACATGTTGGAATGACAATTCCCTTTCCTCTCCCTAGAATCTTGTAATGATTGACCCAGGCTGAGTATTGAGCGATTTTATTTCCTCTATACATTCCGGCTCTCCAATGCAACCACTAAACAAACTATCATATATATATCGAAAATGTTTCACTTGAGTTTTCTGAGGAAACTTCGAGAGAAGGGCTCTGCACTATAATTCAGAATGACCATACTGAAACAGAGGATACAGGTCATAAACCATGCGCTATGGGCGTCAAAATCTCAGCGCCCAAATTCAAACCTCATTTCTTCTTCATGTTTGAACTTTTGTTTATTCAATGAATCATGGATATAAAAGTTTCTCATTCTTAATCCTAGAAGAAAAAGATTATTAACACGTTAACTTATATACAGTAAGATTTGAGTGATTCTAGGCCAATTTGGGGCCCTAATTGAAATATTACAGGGTCCACCCAAACCCCCCAGATAGCTGCCATGGTTTCTATCACAAACGAAACTCACGTGTCACTTACGCCCAATTTCAAATCCTGTATTACCCCCTGTGAAAGTTTTTCGTGAAAATTAAATACAAGAACAACGCTCAAACTTTGCTTAACAGTTGGGAGGTTGTGACGTCACGAGAAAGATCACATGACATTTGTAAAACCTTAAAATAGACCTATTAGAAGTTTTTGGAAATTTCTATTATTATATATATTATATTTTGATTTGTAGATGAAAAAGGAAAGATTTTAGCAAAAATATTTTTAAAAACATAAAATAGCTTCATTGCAGTTTACTGCCATAATTATGGTATATATTTATTACATGCAAGTCTTCATTCAGTTATATACTTCATCAGTATATTGAATATATACATAGAGTTCAAAAAACGTTTTGAAGAATTACTCAATAATGCTGTTTCTTTGACCAGTTATATAATACATAATATGTAATAGTAGTAGTAATTGTTTATATATTTTCATATATATCTACGATAAATACCATGTGTCTTCATCATATATATTCATTTAATGTTTCTTTTAGAACTAAACATTTATATTATGTTTGCAATTACAAGAAGTACTACACTTTGATGTGTTTATTGGAATGGCTTTTTCTCATTTGCGCCGATCCATTCTTTCAGGACAAAACAAATGCTTTTGTTTTATGATTTCACGAATTGTCTTTTCTTGTAAGAGTAATACACAATTTAGCCAGGGAAAATTTTCTTTTCCAGTCAATGAAGTTAAGAGATCATTTTTCCAAAGACCTATATTATTATGTGAGAATAAAACAGATACTCGTAAACTTGGAAAATTGGAAGGAAAAATGCACTTGTTATATACTTGTAATGTCTGCGATACACGTTCCCAAAAAACCATTAGCAAACAGGCTTATGAACATGGTGTCGTCCTCGTTAAATGTGATGGATGTCAAAATATCCACTTAATTGCAGATAATCTTGGTTGGTTTTATGATAACAAAAAGTAAGGATTTTTTTTATATGTCTAGGAAAAGTATTGTATAATACAACTGCAGCAACAAGCATTGCTTTTTATGTTCTTCAGAAATATTGAAGATATTTTGAAAGAAAAAGGAGAAGAAGTTCAACGAGGGATTGATTTAACTGATGGGCTGCAATATGCTCCTGGGGATTTACATTGATCATTTACATATATGCTTTTGTTTTGAATGGAATATATGTAAACAGTTTTTTTTCTCAGAGTTTATATTTTTACACTTGTGCCTTTATGCTTTTCATTTTATTTTTTACTTTTTCTGCTTAAAAATGTAGGAATATAAAACTTATGAAATTCCAATTTTTGTTTTTTGTGAAACCCAAGTATTGGTTTTAAGAAACTTATATATTCTTTTATTTAACAGTAAATCTGCTTGTAACAATTATATTGAATTAGGCAGTTTGACTACATGTTATGTTATTATGTTTACAGTGAGTTATATACATATTGTCATAGTTTGGAATGAAAAAAGCAAGCAAGATTGTAAGTAATTAGTGTTTTGTTTGTTCAGTTTTCAATACGATTTCATTATAAGAATCCTTTTTATGTATGTTTTTTTTTTATTTCTTAATCACTATGCTCAGCATAGTTGATAGATTGTATATACCAGGTATTTTTGCATTCTTGCAATATGGTTACTATGGTTACTATGCAGGGGTCGAAATAGCCGACTGCTAGCAGAAGCCGGGCAAATTCTAGTTTAGCCGGCTAAAAAATTTGTAAGATTTCTCTTTTTAGCCGGCAACAAAATTCATATTTTAGTACAAAAAAAAACATTTGTAATTTCAATCTTTGTTAAAGATCGACGCAAAAATTTTTGACATGGACCAAAACATACCAAAGGAGATAATCTACGGTGCTTTTATAACACCTTCAGTGCTATCAGAAGTAGCCGGCAATTCAAAAAAGGCTTATTTCAAACACTGCTATGGAAGCATAAATTTGTATAGTGCTTTGTGATGTTTATTTAATGGAATTATCCTCTTTATTAATGTTACCTTTCATAGATTTTTGGACTTGGTAATCATGTTCTAATTAATACTCGACACAGTATTGGCATGCGCTTATGCAACAGAATTGCCGAAAAATATAACACAGATTGGGATTATGTCCGAAAATACAAATCGTACGTTGCAACTGTTTCACTTAATGATGAACAAATACTTCTCGTCAAATCAAAACTGCCGATGAACTTGAATGGGAAGAGTGTCAAAAGAGTTTGTTAGTAATTAATACCTTGATTTTGCATTGGCTGCCAAAAAACTATGAAGGATCTGAATTGATTTTCGAAAGTTTGATCCTTTAATATATTTTGCAGTGGTTGGTATGGGTGTGGCATTGAGTGATATTATTGTGGTACACGATGATCTGGACCGACCTTTTAGAAAGTTGAGTTGGAAGCTGGAAGGAAGTGCCGGGTAAGTTGGTCCATTTGTGATTGTCGTTGCTTTGGTTTGATTTGTCCCTTTCCTTTTATTTCATTTTGTTTTAGTGGTCATAATGGTGTCAAGTCAGTCATCTCTTCTGTTTCATCAGATGTAAGTCCAGTTTCTTGATTTGTTGATAATTTTCGCTTTATTTGTCTTGACAGTTCATAAGCAAATCACAAATTCCCAACTCAATGAAATAATACTGATATAATCCGAAATTGAAGGAACCTTTTAAGGATGTTTATGCCAGTGGCTGTTAATCGTGTACTTATTGTTGAACGATTTACTGGTGTAATATTTGACTGGGATGAGTAGATGAACTTGTAAAAGACAAGTTTCGCCTAAAATTATGTGTTGCTTGTATGTAATATCAGAGTAGTGGGCCGTTTATCAGTTTAATTAATCATGATCTCGTCGTTCATTAACAGAAATTCAAACGAATGCGAATAGGGATTGGAAGGCCGAAAAACCGAGATAACGTCATAACCTTCGTGCTGGAAGAATTTACAGAAGATGAAAATTTGGAATTGGACGGCGTGATGGAAAATTGTATTCAAATGTTGTTGAATGAGATCGAAAGCTATCGGTGAAGTTCGTCCCGCAGTTTTTTGAATGAGACAGCGGTGTGAGAAATCCACTTGCTACTTAGTGGCTTGGAAAATGAATCCATTAAAGCACTGAGGACTTGGTACATAAGACTTATATGCACAAGCCGTCATATAGAAGAAGACGTGTTCAGGCGATTTCCAGTGTCAAAGAAATTGGTTTCGTTGTTCATCTGAATGTGTATCTAACCAGTGGGTAAATTTGTTTAAAAGTCACTGCGAAGGAGTGCATTTTTACAGAAATGTACACACTATTTCAATAAAAATTCTCTTCATCGCAGTGATCTTTGAAGATTTTGGCCACTGGGTATTTGCTTAAATTCTTGACTGTCTTAGTTAACAAAGCAGAAAAGCTAGAATAAACTTTAAAAAAGTGGACGACGTCATCACATGTGTGTCGGAACAAAATTCGCGCCACATTCACAAGTACTTCAAAAATTCATTTTCACGTTGTTTGAAAATTATACATCCTGTTATAATAATCAAATTGTTTTGATGAGATATATTGACACTAACAACGACGTACGTACTCTGTGTCCATACCAGATGCTGTCGTTTATCAGTTCAGCTGAGGATGATTTCTTTTATGATCAAACAGGGACGGTTCTGTAGCTCGCCTTTCTTGCTTGTAATATATTCGCTTTTATGAACAAGGAATGATTTTTTCAGTATTTTTTTTTTACATCCATCGTTCTGTGGAAATCATTCTGTTACGCTCCCTGTGCCCTTCTCCACACTTCGTTCATTCGTTCAAGTTCGCATTCCATATTGTTAAACTCTCTCAATAAACCATACAATGCGCAGGAGAGCAGCCCCGTCCCAATACCAGTCAGAAAAAAGGCGGCAACTGTAAATGTGATGAAAGCCATATGTTACGTATAAATGTTACGTATGTTACGTATAAATGCATATATTTCCAATCGCGGTCTTTTCATAAAAGTCTGTTGGTAAATCGATTTGAAAAATGGCTGGAGTATTTCTTGAATATTAGAAGAAATCATACAATGTTATCATAGATTTATTATTTTCTAAAAAGTGATGCTTTCGATGATGTTTTTTTTCTTCATAAAGTTCTGATTTTGCATGAAGTGTATTATGCCATACACCAACCTATTCAGCATTCAGCAGCATCATGAGAATTTTAATTATTCAACGGCGTATATTAATCAAATGATCATCTAATGCATCGCATATTGTTGTCTATTGTTATGATTTTATAAATTTTTACAAAATCCAAATTGTTATTCAAGTTTTTGGAAAAAAAAAAGAAAGAAGTGATTTTATTAGTTTTCGAATAAATCCACTTGAGCTTTAATGCCGAAAATGATATAAACAAATCAGTGATGGTGTAGTGGTAAGTACCTTTGAGTGTGACCTCTGCGGCCTGTGTTCGAGGAGTCCAGTCAGTCGTGTCGCATCTCGATACTCCACTCCGATGCGCTCTAAAAGCAGCGTATCAGCTCATTAGGAGCCATCGACGTATCTCTGGCGGTAAGTCAACTATTAGTTGCAAATCGGCGGGCGGAAGAACCAACCATTACGGACAGAAATCATAGTGTATTTGCGAAGATGGTCAACATATATACGGAAACTTTGGCGACTTTTCACACAAAATTTTCCGCGGACAAGCACGGGGGGAAAAAACTGATACTAAAATCTGATTAGTTTATTTTCTTTTCCTTATTTTCTGTTCGGAACAAACAGAAAAAGTCGAATTCAACTTTTTCTGATCGTTCCACGGACAGGAACGTTAGTGAACAAAAGAATAATTATAGCGAAAGAACCAATCACGCTCTTTCGCTGTTTGGCTCAACCGTACATGAAGAGAGTTTTCGTCAATCGCTTTTAGTTGTATAATTGCAAGTCGATGCTGCGATATGGGAAAGTTGTCGCTATTGGTATGATCAGCGTGCAGCATAGGGATATCAGGAACAAGTGTGTAGAAACTGAGGATTTGTGAAGGTTTTCCACACGGCTGAGTGAAACGTTTCTGGAAACATGTGGTTGCAGAACAATTTGAGGTGTTTAGCAATATTCCGTGTTGTTTGACCAATCTTGGGAAGATACAGCGTTTAGATCATTTGATTTATAACCCCAAGAGAGGTAGTAGCTGTCAAAGTCGCCAGAATAAATCATTTCCTATATAACGGAAAAGTTATGAAGTCACGAAGTCTACTCCAAAAACTGAAAGCATTAAATCGTTGAAATGAAATGAAACTTATTGTAAACAGTGCCCACTTGCAAAGAAACATATGACAGAGATTTCCCATAATGCAAGAAAGTCACAAAGCTTTTATAAGAAGCTTTGTTATGTTCTTCTTAGTATACACGTGGCGTAACTGAGTCAAACTTAGGGCAGATGCGTTTTTTCACATATTTGGGCTTAGAACATACAATCGTAAAGCAGTAACACACTTCACATCATAGCAACAAATGCACAAAGTTTTTTCTTATCCAATTTCGTTGACAAGAAATTTGATTTATATAAATCTAGTAAAAAGAATATCGTATAAAAAATTGCTTGGTAACAAAAAACGGGGCAAGCTGAATCCGATGGCAGTGTGAGTGCACCCAACGCGCCCCCCAGTTACGCCACATTTATGATAAAAGGCATTGATTTCAGTTTATGCTTCCCAAAGTTGAAGAGGCGCACACTGAGAAGAATATAACAAAAGCTTGGTTCATTATTATCATTAAAATCAGCACAAACATTGATGTACAAGTGGTTCCAGGTGTGAATACTTAACAGGAGATGACGTGGCATTTTGATATAAGCTATTTGCACTCTCAATATCGATAAACTCGATCTTCAGAATGAAAATATCATTTCCATTGGTGTTTCATTGCTTTCTATTAAAGTCGCATTGTTTAACTCATAACAACAGAAAAGTTTCTCTGTGAATATTTCATGCATTCCTACCCGTTTTGCGATTGACAACGTTAAAATCACATACATATCCTTGACCATATAGTTCAAACAAATATGAAGAAAATGACGACATTATTCGTTCATTTTCTTCTAAGTGCCTTTTTTCTCATTGAAGTAACGTTGCGTAAAATTGAAAGAACGATAGGCGTAAATATGACATAAATCCAATGGATCCGTTGAATCAGTTGACCTTCTGAAAGCATCTGAAACAGTTTTGCTTTTCGTCACGTAGCATTATTAATTGGGTTAATGTCTGAATAATTTCATATTGAATTAATGAGAATCTATTGATTATTGCAATGACTGTTAGCAAATGTTTGTGTCTGATGGGAAAGAAAAACCAGAAAATGACCACCTCAATGAAATAAAGAAATGTTTAATTTGGAAGATCTACCTTCAACGGAATTAAAAAGGCCCACCTGGAATCTAATGTTCGTTATCGTTATCAAATATTTGAAAGAGAAATTGTAAACTGCTTATTGTGCGCTCTTCGTTCTTCTACGATGACGTGGAAGATAAACAATGTGTTAAAACATATTAAAATGACGTAACATAAACAAGTAATACATATCACAAAACAGGATCAATATAATAATTGGCATGACAAAGAAAAATTTCATCTAACTTGCTTTTCAAAAACTTGAACATACAGATTCAATCAGAAACCTCACATCGCAATGCTTGGAATACTTTCAGCTATTATCTTTGCTAATATTTGCTGTTATCACTGTAGCAATCTCACGTGTATATCCTTATTTCTTTCATTACCAATTTAGATATGCTGCTTTAACGTTAGCTGTTTCTAATTGAAATCTCCAAATTCTGCGAGAATAAACCATTAGAAATTTTAAAAACTCTTAGGGCGTTGGTAAATGATAAACATTATTTGGATTACGATTATAAATCTCATTTATAAATCAGTTTCAAGTTAACCCAGAAGAACGAATTGAATGTGGATGGCCTGGCATTTCCCAGTACATGTGTCAAACGATTCCTGGCTGTTGTTTCAACAACAAGGCCAGTGAAATGAAATGGTGTTACAAGGAAGCAAAATTACCAAGATCACCATGTGACGTCAACCCAGACGAAAGAAGAGAATGCGGATTTAGAGGAATAACTAAAGAACAATGCTTATCATCACCAAACTGTTGTTATAATGATAAATATTCTGGTGTAAAAAACTGTTACAGCAAAGCTTAAAATCGAAATATATTAATCCAAATTCGTCACATTCAATTCATGTTTTCACTTTCTTCAATACTTTACAATCTACAGCTGCGAACAGAAAATACTGAATAAGAAAATTTTGCCTCCCCTGGTCATAAATAATTTCTTGGTCAATAATTTATGAACACGAATTTAAATACTTCACTGCCATAAAAAAACGCATTAAAACCTCTCAGAGTTATCTCTATCATTGTTTATTATCTCTATTCTCTCTTTTTCTTTCTTTTTTTTTAAAAGCAACAAGTTTCTGAGCAACACTAGTAAATATTCTCAAAAAGTTAAACAGCAGTGCTAGCAACAAGATGCAGGAGTAACATAGCTACAGCACATTTTTTAAAATTGTTTTTCGATAGACAATATAGATGGTGTCAACTGGTATAAAAAAAGGTCGTCAATTTCTAAGCAACATCACTTACCTTGTTTGCTGACGTAAAAAAGAACGTGTATTTGCCTGAATATCATAACCACGTAAGCATCGTTCAGAGAAAGCAAAACTTTGCAGAATTGAATGAATCAGTTCTGATTATGTTACATTTTTCTTGGAAAATTGTTTCGATTTGGGACTGGAGCTGTAGATGGAGAATGCACGATTGCCGTCTCTTAGAGGTGTCCGTTTTGTTGGGTTGTATGACTGCTGGAGAATGGCCAAGCGTTTATCATAGATAAGTGTCTTTCTTATGGGATGGTCCGTCTTTTTTCACTGTATTATTAGAAGATCACAGGGTAAAAAACCTTTATACGTTCATATATTGCTGTCAAACCAAGTTTAAAAGTTAAAAAATTGAAAATTAAATTGGATTGAAGATTGAGAGGTTTCCTGATGGTTATTATGAACTGGAAGCGGTGGAGTGAACTACTTTTGTGTTGTCGTGTGGAAATATCATTAAAAGAAGATTTGTGATAATATCAGCCATTTACGTCTGTCATAAACAAGATTCTCGCATTTTTCAAAGTTCATGTAGACAATACTGCTTTTGAGGTCATGAGTTTTTTACAAGGATTTTATTTTTGTAAGTCAAAGTTGTATCCAAATAGTTACTCATTGATATCAGATTTGATAACGTTTCTGAATGTCTGAATTGTTAGGAAAACTTTATACGGCCGCATAATCGTCGTGTAGAAATAAACTCCTTATTAGATGCGGTGATAATTGGACAGCATAAAGTGAACTAGGATCTAGCAATCGTTCTTGATTGAATTGTTTTGAAAATGTTAAAACAAATAAACACGCGGCTTAATTAACTAAATCTGTGGACCGCAAGTGCTATATAAAAAAGAGAGCTTTTCCCGAATGTCTGTTTAAACAAGTTTCATATCGAACCTCGTTTTTACGCAAGTCACTTTTCCACTGTTTCCATCACTTCATAACCTGAAAATGGTCTCAATTATTCCCAAGTCTTATTTAGTCAGAGGTTAGACATGATAATTCGCCCAAACTGCAGCATTTAAACAGACCTTTCACCGGGTCCATTACTTTGAGAAACTTTCTCCCAATAAAGTAAGCCATAAGTTGTGAGATGTTTTAAAACACATGAGTAAGTAAGTAACTGGGAGTTTTTAGTCCTTGGGCTTCCATACGTCTTGCAACTAGTAGTTGACTTACCACCAGAGATACGTATAGCTATAGCATTGCTCTAACTTTCCCGAAGGCCAGTGTGCAGTCAGCCGATGGCTCCTAAAGAGCTGATACGTTGCTTTTAAAGCGCATCGGAGTGGAGTGTCGAGATACGACATGACTGGACTCGAACACGCGTCGCAGCGGTCGCACTCAAAGGTACTAACCACAATACCTTCGCTGTACTTTCTGTATTTTGACAAAACTTATCTCTTTCCCAATTAGAACACAAGAACTGTTCGTTAATATTAATGCTTAGAGTCTGCATAATTTGTAGGGAGAACTGTACTTATATTCATACAACTAATCTAAGAATAGAAGCATGAGTTGCCCACATGGTTTTTGTAGACTCGTGTGCAACAAAATCATGTGCTTTCGTGTAAGAACTGACATCAAATCTCGAGAGAGACTAGTAAATAGGTTGCAACACCTCATTTACTGAATCGACGCGACTAAACTGGCTAATCTTCAGATGCGCCTTGAAATACATTATTAACAAAACTGGCAACTTCATCTTTTAAGATGTCTTTAATTGAAAAACAAAAAATTAACATCAAGAACAATTCCAAGATTTGAATGTCCCCTAACGACGACGTCATAAATCAACGACTTGTCGGCTTGAGAAACGAGATCCGGGTTTAATTTACATAAGACAGGATTTTTTAATTCATTCCTTTGGTTTGAAAGTTTTCCACTGTATTTGATTTGTATGACACTTTATTAGCAATCTTGTCTGGGATGGAATTGTAAATAACTAAAAGAACGTATAAATAACATTTCTAAAATCTTCATTTTTTGTTAATTTATGAATGATATAAAACACATAATTCATCGGTTCAAAATTAATTTTCTCTATTGCCACTGTCGCAATATTTGCATATCTTATCCCATTACAATTTTGTTAGCTTTGAAAGCACGCCGTACTTCATTTTTAATCTTTTTGTTCATCAGAATCCATATAAACGGATCAATCAGGGGGTTCAGAAACGCGATGAATATAGATACCTTCGAAAACATCCCCCCTGAATATATTATTCCACTAAGTTTCAAGATGTCGTGAACCATATGAGGTAACCATAACAACGCATAAGTGAGTACTATTCCACTACATATATATATTGCCTGTGTGTTCTTCATCTTGCAATCTACAGTTATTTTAGCTTTTTGGTGAGAATCAGATGACGCTACTTCGCTTATTTGCAAAGCGTGTGGATGTATCTTCGTAATGCTGTTAATGTGCGTTTTTACGATACGGTATATGATGATATTAGTGAAGCACAAGGCTATAGTGACTGCCGCTATGAGAACAATAGTCAAAATGTCTCCTATATCAATATTTATTCTGAAGTAAACAGCACAACAAACGTAAATCAATGTCAGTACCCACGTGAAAGCTATCGCAACAACGGCATATTTCTTTGTCATGTACCTGATGTATAAGTACGGCCAACGTATAGCCACTAGTCGATCAGTTGTTAGTAAAGCATTGGCCATGCTTCCTAAGATAAGACCACCTGTAAACATGTGTACTAAAATGACGGTGTAGTCATTGCGTCCAATTGAATAGTTTAGATTATACTCGAACCAGATGATATTAGCTCCATCCACGATATGAGAAGCCAGTAGGTTGATCAACAGTAACTGATTGTTTGTCCAGGATAGGTTTTTCGTTGTGTATGTAATCAAGAAAAGCAAACTGGAATTAAAAATCAAGGCCAAAATCCCTTCTGTGAGAAAGACATATTTCGGAAAATTCCATGTTTCGGTTGTGCTATTCATTTCCATCCGAAATAACCAGCGTAAGTGGAAAATAAATTGCTGTCATATGAAGTTTGTTTTTCACCTGATAACAACCAAAATCTTCCTTCTTCTTTTCGAAAAAGCAGCTGCAAAAGGAAATAATGTTATCATTTGATTGTTGAGGCCATTCTGATTTAATTTCCGATGATATTTACAAAGAAAAACAGCTACAAGTTTCCATTATCACGGGAATTTTTTTTAATTATGAATTTTTAATTTCGATCCTTTTGAAATCGCTTTCTAAATCCTCAGTTTCTGTTTTTTACTTATCCATTCCAAAGTTGAAGTAGTGTTTCGCCAAAAAACACATGGTAGGATTTGTTGTAATCAATTGGGAGACGTATGGAGAGGACACACAAATATACACAACATTTCAATTGGAAATGCATTTCTTGCAGCGATATTTAAAGGATTTTGCTCATAAAAAGGGATTTTTTTGGCATATCTTGGATATGTTTTTCGATATATCTACAGAAATAGTCTTAGAAGGAAAGTCAAGCTGCATAACATCGTAAAATTCCGATTACGGTCGCAACCAACCAACAGATTTTTCAACAACCACTTCTTCTTACTACGTCCGTATTTGTAAAATGGGAAGAGACCTTGGGAACGAGGTTGAATCAATTACTTTTCACCTCCACTAGAAGGCTCTTTTCCTACATGATTTTTCATCCAGTATGTGTATGATGTTGTAGCCTTGAGCTACTGTCCTTTTTATGTTTGTGTTATGCAATAGAATAATGTATACATCCTCTGATCTTATAATCAACTGCTTTCCCTAACTTCTTGCCTTATATCCCAGCGGGCACAAGACGTCTTTGAGACGTCTTATTTTAATCGTAAAATGGTCGTTTGCTTTCCAGATCATTTTGGGACGTCGTAGGGACGTCTGAAACGAGACGTCGCAATTGGGATCCTTTTACGACGTTTTTGGGACGTCTTTATACGGATTGAATAACGACCTTAGAAACAATTGTAAATTTAAGATCATTTTGCGACGTCGTTGGGGCGTCTGAAACGAGACGTCACAATTGGCATCCTTTTACGACGTTTTTAGGACGTCCTTATACGGATTGAATAACGACCTTCAAAACAATTATAAACTTAAGATCATTTCGGGACGTCGTAGGGACGTCTGAAACGGGACGTCGCAATTGGGATCCTTTTACGACGTTTTTGGGACGTCTTTGTGCAGATTCAATAACGATCTTCGAAACAATTATAAACTTTCAAAAGCAATCAGTCTGTATGGAATGATTTATTGTAAATGTTTTTAAACGTCTTGACAACAAGCAGCGGTGGCATAACGGTTACGAGTTCGGCTGGCACACCAGAGGTTCCAGGTTCGGGTCCGCCTGTGGCCTATTACAGTTTTTGAAAGAGTAAATTTCATAATCCTGCGACGTCGTTACGATGTCGTTGGGATGTCATCGAGACGTCTCAATGAAGATGTAATTGGGACGTCTTTTGAGATTCCCACTTCGCGACCATTTTGCGACGTCTTAGGGACGTCTTGAAAAGACGTCTTTACGACGTCTTTACGACGTCTTTGTGCCCGCTGGGATCAGAAAGTCTGAATATCCTCAATTAACTTGTGCTTACTATTCTTCCTGCAGCCACATACAGTAGACTCTCTCTAACTCGAACCTCGAAAGGGAAAACAAAATTGTTCGAATTATGGAGAGTTCGAGTTATGGAGAACGATATTGCTAGGTTTTCCTTTGAAGAGGCCTAATGATTCAGTTCGAATAATAGAGAGTACGAGTAATGGAAAGTCGAAACATGGAGAGTCCACTGTAGTTTGCTTCCTTAAGATTTTTCCTAAGATTTTTCTTAGGAGTAGGTTACACGTATGCGAAGTGAAATTTATTTAGGTTACACGTGTGTTTCCCTTCACTTCACTTCGGGTATATTTCAATTCGCTTTCACTTCGGGTCAAAAGTCCATTTTGCAACTTGCAGCATGATAAACATAAAAGATTTGTCTCAACTCATATTTTCTCTTTTTCAAAAAAGAGAAAAAAATGAACGAACGTAAGCAGTTAACTCTTTTGATCTTATGTATATCGAGCATCTTAACCAACTGAATAAACAGATTCACCATTTTCGTCCGATACCCTTTCGTTCGCTATTTTTCTGAATTCTTTTCCTTTGCTCCTAGTTTCCAAATAATATAGAAGTTATAAATGGTTTATATTTGAAGAAAAAAACATAAGAAATTACTTACAATTTCGTAACGTCAGCCATTTCAACACTTTCCAAAGGGATTGGGAAAATGACTTTCTTTTTACAAACACGATATCATCACTTTCTGTACATTTTTCTTTTCATAAAACATACATCAAGTTGCAAGATTACTTTTCACTCCGGTTTATTTGTTTTTTTTGTAAAAGTAACTTTTCATCTTCTGGGTAAAAAAAACAAACATTGCTTCGGTCAAAAGGAACGAATACTAAGCATTTAGATGCTTGGTTTTTTATTTTACTAAGCCTTCCTCTGCAGGAATGCAGTATATTCATATAAGATTCGGGACAGTGCCATTTCACAAAAAGGTTCCAATTGGTACGAGATAAATGATCAAAACCTGGAGTTGGATACGATGAGTAAGAATAAATCATGAAGCATAGAAACAAATTAATATCTTAAGCATGAATTCTTTTGGATTTGAGATTTGGGTTTCATCTACGTAAGACAGGAATTTGTATTTGTTCTTGATTTCAATTTTTTTCACTGTACAACAGAAGTTATACCTTAATTATCTGATCAAGCGCCCTGGGTGCTTATAAAATGTTTAGAATTTTTGCATGGGCGCTTACTCATAGGAGGCAGTAAATAAATGCTGGCGCTTATTTAACTTATGGAAATTACCTGGATGCTTATTAGAGGAGATGCTTAGTAAATGCTGGGCGCTTAATTACGGTATGTTTTGTTCTCAAGAATCTTGTCGGATGGAGTTGTAAATAAGAACTAAAACAGCTTATAAATAACACAAACAAATCTTCATTTGTTATCTTTTTTTGTTAATTTATGAATAATGAAATACATAGCACATTAGTTTTATTTATTTTATTTATTTTTTCTGAAGCTGCTCGATTTTCATTGGTTTATACTTAAATTATGCAAGAATAATTTTGTTTGCTTTGAAAGCACGTCGTATTTCTTTCTTAATCCTCTTGTTCATCAGAATCCATATAAACGGATCGATAAGAGGGTTCAAAAATGCGATGAATACAGATATTTTCGAAAACATCCCCCCTGGATAAACTATGCCACAAAGTTTTAATATGTCATGAGCCATATGCGGTGACCATAACAACGCATAAGTGAGTACTATTCCACTGCATATATATATTGCCTGTGTGTTCTTCTTTGCACATTCTTCAGTTATTTTAGCTTTTTGTGGAGAATCAGATGACATTACTTCGCTTACTTGTAAAGGGTGTGGATGTATTTTCGTAATATTGTCGATGTGTGTTTTTGCAATGCGATATATGATGGTATTAGTGAAGCACAAGCATATAATGACAAATGCTATTAGAATAATAGTCAAAATGTCTCCAATATCAGCATTTATTCTGAAGTAAACAGCGCAAAAAACGTAAATCAATGTCAGTAGCCACGTGAAAGCTATCGCAATAACGGCATATTTCTTTGTCATGTACCTGATGTATAAGTACGGCCAACGTATAGCCACTAATCGATCAGCTGTTAGTAAAGCATTGGTCATGCTTCCTAAGATAAGACCACCTGTAAACATGTGTACTAAAATGACGGTGTAGTCATTGCGTCCAATTCCGTAATTCACGTTATGCTCAAACCAGATAATATTAGCTCCATCCACGATATGAGAAGCCAGTAGGTTGATCACCAGTAACTGATTGGTTGTCCAGGATAGGTTTTTCATTGTGTATGTAATCAAGAAAAGCAAACTGGAATTAAAAATCAAGGCCAAAATCCCTTCGGTGAGAAAGACATATTTTGGAAAATTCCATGTTGCGGTTGTGTTATTCATTTCCATCCGAATTAATTTGCTTAAGACGAAAATAGGTTGCTGTCATATGAAGTTTGTTTTTCACCTGATAACAACCAAAGTTCTTCCTTAATTTGTTTTTTTGAAAAGTCAGCTGTAGAAGAAAGTGTTACCATCTGATCATTCTTTGTTTTCACCCTTTGTTGTATTTGGATGTTATTCTTATTTGATTTATTATGATGTTTCCAGGGAAAAACAAATACAGCTTTTACGATTCTTTTGAAATCGCTTTCTTAATCCTCAGTTCCTGTTTCTTACTTATCTTTTTCAAAGTCGAAGTACAGTTTTGCTAAAAAGGTAGGATTTGCTATAATCAATGCGGAGGTGAACAAAGAATGCACACAAATATTTCAATAAAAATGCACTTCCTAGCGATTACTTTTTGAGGATTTTACGCGATATGCGAGGATATTTGGTCGTACTTTAGAAATGTTGTTCAATATATTTGCACAAATGTTCCTAGATAAAATCTCGCTTATAGCATAGAAATACGAAAGGAGATCGAATAACATCGGACTCAAATCTTTTGTTATATCTGCGTGTACAATGCAGATAGTCGTAAAGTTGTACAGCTCTAATTTCTTTCAAATGTTCGCGCCGAATTTTAAATTCTTTTATTTCCAACATTTAAACGGCATGCGTCTTAATAACTACCCTATTCCCCCCGCATATAAGCCCACCCTGTTTAAAAGCCCTTGGTCTTATACCCGGGCATAGGCCCACTGGGCCTTTATTCGGGAGACTTTTTCAATTAAGATTCTAGGGGTAAAAAGTAAAGAGAGATGCATTTATTCAAACAAATTTTTCTCTTTTACAGATATCTTTATATGTACACTTTCTTTAGATAAGTTTCTTGTCCTTTAATTACATATCTACATGGTACATATCTAAACCATTACTTCTTTTGTTTAATGCACAGGAGCAATAACGCACAACCTCCCTCGGAACATGTCCAACAATAATTGCATTCTTTACAATTTTAACTGCATATTTATCGTCAGAGTTGCCTGCTTCTGAGAGACAGATCAATTCTTCGTTCAACGTAGGTGATCAAATGTCTTAACCGGTAATAAAAAATTCAAAAGTGACACTGTACTGTAAGTTTCCCAATGCTTCTGCCATTGTTTGTATCTATTGCTTACATAGAATAAAGTTAAGGGAAAGAAAAACAATAAAAAGTTACATGAAATTCTTTTGAAAATATAGAAAGAACATTTGATGATGGAAAAACCAACGTTCAGCAATACGGAAAGCTTGTCAAACAAAGGGTTTGAAGTCTAGATCTAAAAGACGAATAAGGGTTATGAAAGCAAGATTTCCACTCCTTGAAGATGCTCTGTACGTCAAAGAAGAAAGGGGGAAACGTCAAACTGTAACTGGAAAAATGATCCGCAGAAAAGCAGCAACATTTTTTCAAAAGATTTATCCTAATCCAAAAGAAACATTCAAAGCATCAAATGGTTGGTTAACTCGAATGCTAAGAAGAAGCAACTGAACTTACCGTCAGGTAACAAAATAAACTAATAGATATACCGGAACGGTATCGAGATAAAAGATTGCTACCAAAACTATGATATGATATTGAATATGGATGAAACGCCGTGTTACTTTGATTTACCAAGATTTACAATCTTCGATCTCAGTGGCATTAAAACTTTAAAAGTTGCAACAACTGGGAATTTAAGATTTACTGTTGGTTTAACGGCAGGGGTTCTGAGACAAGGTGACGAGTACGAAGCTTTCAAACTTCCACCAATTATCATTTTCAAAAATCTCAAGAAAGCAGGAATGGTAGTTGAAGGATCAAAAGGAGGAACATTGAAAAGAGGAATGATGTTGGATAGTTATGCACCTTTCATATTTATATCATGTTTTTTATTTCATTTTTGTTTCGATGTTGTTTGAGAAAAAGGGCGTCTGAATTGGTGGCAAATTGGGTTCAAGAGGCGTGGAAGTCAATCCCCTAAGACATGACGAAAAGTGGTTTTAAGCAATGTGGCTACATTGAATGGGGTGGGAATCTAGATGCCCTGCATATAAGATTGAGAGAAACGATAACAAATCGTGCTGTCCCGCTGAGCCTCGTTCTAGAAGTTAATGAAATACATGGAAAGAGGATAATCAGAGCTTGCCCATGCAGAAACAGAGGAAGCTGACTAGGAAGACAATTAAGAAAAGACCGAGCAAGCCAGAACAGAAGAAGAAAAAAAAGAAGAAGAAGAAAAAGGAAAGGGAAAAAGAAACCGACAGCAATTCGGATGTTGATATCGAAATAGAGTAGACCTGTTTGTAAACTTTAGAGCTCCTGCAAATTTTTTTTTTTTTTAAATGATTTGTTCCGTTCATTAACCCAACCTTATCCTTGTTTTGAGTATAAAAAAATATAGGCCCGTGGGCTTTTATACGGGAGCGTTTTTCAAATTCAAAGTTGAAAAATTGGCAAACATTCAGATAAAAGCCCATGGGCTTACATGCGGGGGAATAGGGTACAAGCAATGGAAGTTTTACTTTTGCCGTATGAATGTCCCATTGATATACTGATACTATATGCATCCAACTAATATCCTGCCAATTTACCAGAAACAAAACGATAAAAAGGACCATAACAAAAACATTCCTATAACTTGCATCAATCCAATTTCAAATTGGGATATTACTAATATTACCAAGTAACATGAAGATTTATTGAGTTAAAATTTCCATAAGAACTTTCCAGGTTATTACGTGTTGATTTCAGAAGATGTTGCACATCTGACATGAAGGATATCTTTCTTTCAGGAGCTCCATGTCCAATTGTTTTCCATTCCCAAGGCATTAATCTTAAATTCTTTTCAATTGGGAGAAGCAACTATCACACATCCAGACTCTAACTTTATAAAGTCAAGTCCTTCCAATACAAGTGTTGCTTCCCAAAAACCAAAGGAAACGAGAAATACTGCGCATGTGAACAAATCGCGTTTCCTACTTGAGAGAGTTACATAAAGTTATAGGTCTCTTTAAAACTGAACATAAAGGAAAGTGCAGCAAACAAAATTCATAAAATACAGCACAAAGCGATTTATTCAACACATGCCAGTCAAATTCGGAGATAAGTTGTTGAAAAAGAAAGAAGGAAAGAAACCTCTTCGACAAAGTCCTGTTAACGAGTCGCCGAGGAGAGCCCCATGATGAAAAATATCAGAGTTCTGGTTCAGCACATCACAGGCTTATGTAAAATAAACCTAAAGGCTTATAGATTTTTTTTGGAAAAGAACTAATACTAAAATCTGATTGGTTTATTTTCTTCTCCTCTTTTCTATTCAGAACACAAACAGAAAAAGTTGAACTTATTACAACTTTTTCTAATCTTTCCGTCACTAACCGAAATGAACAAAAAAAAATAAGAGAAAGAACCAATTACGCTCTTTTCTCTGGTATTTGTGCGTTCTGTCAGCCAAAAATTTTCTAGGAGTGAAAAGTTGCCTAATAAAGAGAAGGGAGAGAGGAGAAACACGCACACAGCAGCAGATCGAGAATTTTGGGAAAGCTAGTCAAAAAATGTCGGAACATTCATGTTTCCCGATTGATAACCAGATTTCCCGAAAAATGTCGTAGCTCTTCTCGACAAAGTTTTTTGCCTAAAGCTTACAATCATTGTTGGGTAAAGTTTCTCAAAATATGTCCGTATATAAAGGTATCTTATCCATATAGGGTTAAGCAAATTGTCCGAACTTCTGTATGATATGTCGGACATCAGACCGCGTGGCAAAACATCAGAAAGACAATGGATCGAGTAAATGCGGATGCAAAATCATTTCTTAAAAGAACAATCACAATTTCAATACAAAAACATGCATAAATTAGCCGATGTTATTCTATCTCTTTTCGTATTTCTATGGTCATAGTCCACCCTCTCTGTTTTCACTAATCCTATTTTTGAGATAAAAATACCAAAACAGAGAAGCTATGGACAGGAATATGCTTGTACATCAATTTAGTTAAGGATTTCATGCTGCCTGATACACAGTGCAACATGTTCTGAATCTTAACAGTAATACAGTAGAATCCCGATAACTCGAACCCCCACGGGACCGAAAAAATAGTTCGACTTATCGAATGTTCGAGTTATCGGGGGTATGTTATGAGAAAGTATTGGTGAAGAGGAATTCGAAATTGGTTCGAGTTATTGAAAGTTCGAGTTATCGGGGGTTCGAGTTATCGGGATTCTACTGTATTTCAGGAATTAGTTTCTTGGAGGCTGCCTCACTGACTATCAGTCATGAGAGAGAAAACACTGCGCAAACGAATGAATGGCTTAACACAAAAGCAATCTTCAAGAGAGAAGCTCAGGTTTTCCAAGTAATTTGCTCAAGACATATCATGTTTTTACGATAGTGGGACGAGGCAAATGATCAAATATGTTATATGATATGAATGTTTTTCTTGCAACTATCATCTTTCTCGAGAACACACTCAAAAAAATGAGAAGAGGGATCGTTTTCTTTCTATGAAACTATTTCTGGGAAATCTAAGGATGACTTCAAAGTTATCTGAAATGCATGATATGCATATAAGTTGCGAGTGTCATTTCCAAAAAGAATTTGCAATTATGTAAAATGTAACCTAGGTCTTGCTATTTCATCGCGAAAGGTACTAGATACATTATCTTAAACTGGAGTTAGATGTGATGATTTATTCCTGATTAGAATTATGCAAGAAACATGAGAACAAATTAATATAATTAAGCATAAAGTCTTTCGGACCTGAGATTTGATGTATAAGACAATGTTTTCTAATCTTTTCTTGGTTTCAAGTTCTTCACTGTATTCGGTTGTATAATTTATTTTAGGAATCTTGTCCAGGATGAAGTTGTAAACATCGACTTATGAATAACACAGGGTTTTTAAAAATCTTGATGTATTATCCTTTTTTGGGCAATTCACGGATGATAAAATACATAGCTCATTGGTTTTCTGCGAAAGCAAGAAAGCTATTAAAACCGGCTTTGGTTCTTCGTTTTTTTCTTACTGTCCAAACCTAGCGGTTTTTTGAAAATTCATGCGTGCGTTTACATGAAACCAAAACGTCGTGCAACGCATGTCATGTTTTACATATTTTAAGATGAAAACAAAATCTATAGAAGAAACTTCGATTTTTTTGAACTTTTCTTTTCTAAAGAAGATTTCAACATTTTGTAAACAGAAGAGTGAAAAGGTATACATTTGTTGTTTGTTTTTAGTGAAAACACAAAACATCTCTTCGTTTGTTTCATGTTATTCTTTTTAAGCTGTGGATACTGAAGCTCAGCTTAGAGTCCTCATCAGCTCCAACATAAAAAATGTGGGTCTATTGATGCTTTAATGTAATGTTTTAATGTTTGATTTGTTTTTAAGTTATATAGTATATTGTCAATGTCCTTTATTAAAAATGGCTTTCCTAATTACAATAGCAAATTCAAACATCTTCCAATTGCCTGTAAACTCAATACACATCAAATCATGTAACAAACCAAAATTTTCCTTTCAGTTATATAAATATGTGTGTGGTGACTTACTTAGGTAAGTTTAGAGCATAGGTATATATATATATATATATATATATTTTTAAATGATCAAAATCTTTGGTTGGTTTTTGTGTTTGCAATCCTGGGAATTACGTTTGTAATTAAGAAGATTCATAGTACATATCAAATGTTTAAAGTTTATGATTTGCGTACGTAGTCACTGTGTGACATCTGAAAATATCAATATAAACATAAGCTGATTTTGTACTCCCAAAAGAAGGGATGTTTTATGTCATTCAGATGTTATTAAGTTTGTCAGTGGTGTATACGTATATGCAATGAAGCATAGTGTCAATTACAGTTTTGCAATGCCTTTGGGTGCATATGAATGTAATCAGAAATGTAATGTTATGTTGTAAAAATCATTCAACCTTTCTTAAACTTCCTACAGATTTTTTTTAAACTGACCATGAATTTCAACTTTGATGTAGAATGTATATAAGTGCATGCCATATTGTTAATCAAACTGAAATAGAAATTTCTGATATGAGTTAACTATATTATGTATGTTGATTTTAGTCGATATAAATGTATTTTGCATGACCAAAATTTAGGTTCTTGGAAAAATGTTTTGAGTTTATGAGTTATGATCATATTCATTAAGATATCTGAAAGGATCGGTGTATCTTTTATGTTATTTTGTATCAACAAACATGTTGTTCAGTTTATTGGCAGTTACATACATTATAATAAAGTTTGTCATTGTGCCAATTATGCCTTCAAAATGTCCTGAGAAGCACGTAATTAGGAATGTAATATATTGTAGAAATTATTCAACCATTCAATGATTCAAAATCATTCAAGTTTCAAGAATGCTATTATAGTATTTCATTTTTTTATATTTTCAGTTTCCAACTGAATTTGCAGAAATCTTTCTGCCCGTAAGGGCATCTTGTTGGTTTTATTTTCATTTTGTCTTTCGCTGCTGGTGAGATTCATTCTTTTTAATTAAAAATAATTGAGTTTGCTTTGAAAGCACGTCGAACTTCTTTCTTAATCTTTTTGTTCATCAGAATCCATATAAACGGATCGATGAGGGGGTTCAGAAACGCAATGAACATAGAAACCTTCGAAAAAACCCCTCCTGAATAAATTATTCCACAAAGCTTCAAGATGTCGTGAACCATATGCGGTGACCATAGTAGCGCATAAGAGAGCACGATTCCACTACATATATACTTTGCCTGTGTGTTCTTCTTAGCATATTCTTCTGTTATTCTGGGCTTTTTTGGAGAGTCATCGGACACTACATCGCTTATTTCCAAAGCGTGTGGATGTATCTTCGCAATGCTGTCTATGTGCGTTTTTGCGATGCGATATATGATGGTGTTAGTGACGCACAAGGTTATAATAACTGTAGCTATTAGAAAAATAGTCAAAATATCTCCTATATCAATATTTATTCTAAAGTAAACAGCGCAAAAAACGTAAATCAATGTCAGTAGCCACGTGAAAGCTATCGCAACAACGGCATATTTCTTTGTCATGTACGTGATGTATAAGTACGGCCAACGTATAGCCACTAATCGATCAGCTGTTAGTAAAGCATTGGTCATGCTTCCTAAGATAAGACCACCTGTAAACATGTGTACTAAAATGACGGTATTGTTTTCAAGGATGTCTCTACGATGGAGTTCGTAGTTGATGTTATGCTCAAACCAGATAATATTAGCTCCATCTACGATATGAGAAGCCAGTAGGTTGATCACCAGTAACTGATTGGTTGTCCAGGTTAATTTTTTCATTGTGTATGTAATCAAGAAAAGCAAACTGGAATTAAAAATCAAGGCCAAAATCCCTTCGGTGAGAAAGACATATTTTGGAAAATTCCATGTTGCAGTTGTGTTATTCATTTCCATCCGAAATAACCGGCGTAATACGAAAATAGGTTGCTGTCATATGAAGTTTGTTTTTCACCAGATAACAACCAAGATCCTTCCTTCTTCTTTTCGAAAAAGCAGCTGCGAAATAAATAGTGCCACCATCTGATCATTCTTTGTTATTCTGTTGTTCTTCTAATTTGATTTATGAAGATATTTCCAAGGAAAAACAAAAACAATTTTTTTTTCTGAATTTTTTAATTTCGGTCATTTTGAAATCGCTGTGTAAAGCCTCAGTTTCTGTTTCTTATATGTCTATTCCAAATTTGAAGCACTGTTTTGGTAGGATTTGTTATAGTCAATGCGAAGGTGTACCAAGAAGGCACATTTTTTAATGAAAATTTTCTTCCTTGCAGTCACTTTTTAAGGATTTTATATACGAGAATATTTTATGATGTTTTGGATATGTTGTTCAGTATATTTGCATATGTATTGTTAGATTAAATCCAGTTTTAGTCCACTCTCTCCGTTTGCAGTAATTCTGGTTTTTGAGAGAAAAATATCAAAACGGAGGAGTTTTGGACAGGAAAATATTTGTACATAATGTTTAGTTAAGGATCTCTGACAAATAGTATAGGATTTTCTGAATGTTAACAGTAATATTTCAGGAAATACTTTTACTCATTATTATATTATTGGATCATCTATATATTGATCGTCGAAACCTAACTGGCCGGGTTATTACAGTTCTTTTTAATAGAGGACGTTATAGTGGAATACTTCCGGTGTGGTACATTCATTTGTGATGAATGTTTTGTAAGGTGTCATTTGTCGACCTTGTTCCTTTCCTTTGCTGTTTTTGAACAGCAACGTTTTTGTTATGCTATTGTCTGGTTGACGAATGGTGTGTGCAACGTAGTTTCGTTGTTGCCTTTTCATGCGTTGTACATTTTTGAAGGATTTCTTCATTTGTAAGTTCGTAACTGAACGATCTTTCTTTCCTGCAATATCCGCCTATAACCATTTTTCTGATCATTGTCGTATACGTTGCACTGATGTGGTTTTATTTGTCGTTTTGTAAGGTTCCATGGTGGATAGCCATGTGTTAAGCGACTACGCAAAAGGACATTAAGCAGTTTTAAACGAGAACTCAACGGTTAAAAAATTTCTTTCCAAGTTCGTAGAACTTCTTTAATGCAGAATCAATGCGAAGTTCGATTTCGGTACTGGCAGTCAATGGTTCGTCGAATTTTATTTGGCAGACAAGATCTTTGAAAACTGATACATTATCTATCAATCAAGGAGCAGTGGTTCTACATTGACACTGCTGATATAATAGCAGACATTTGAGATGCCATTTATGGAAAAGATTGAAGTTGGATAGTTCGAATGCAGATATTGATGATTAAGAATCATTGATTTTGTTTTTGGTATATTTAACTCGAGGTAAAATCTTCTTACGTTTCTGATAGAATGTTAAAACCACGTTGCATGTTTGTGGGGTCCTCGTAGACTAGCAATTTATCGTCTTCATAGCCGATCCATTCGATGGAAGTTCATACCAGATGAGATTCGGTTACCTGTTGTTGCTGTTTGTGGAATATGGTACTCGAGGTTTAAATGTTTGATGGGATTCATCTTTTATGTTTAAGGGCGATTTTTCATTCATCAAATGTCTATTTTTTGCGAACGCTGGTCCCTTTGAAAATCAATGCACACGTGCGAAAATTGGGATCGATCGCTTAAATTTAGGAAATACAAAATTCCCTTAAGAGGGAAAGATCTCGATAGACAGTCGTCAACTCAATAAATTCAGATTTTTCAAACAATTCATTCAAGACGTACTATGTTCACATGGTCACATATGTTATATGATTTGAGTAATGTTTTACTGCTTCGGGATCGTTGCAAAATTACATCTTTCTCGAGATTTGATTTTAAAAAATTGAGAGGAGAGGTTGTTTTTCTTTATTTCATATTTTATTAATCTGTCAAATATAGGAATGACGTCAAGTAATGTTGAATGCAAGATATTTATAAAAGTTGTGGGACAGTGCCATTTCAAAAACAGGTTTCAATTTTGTAAAATGTAACCCAGGCCTTGTTATTTCGTCGTGTAAGGCACTAGATAAATTATCCAAAACTGGAGTTGGATACAATGAGTAAGAATAAATTATGGTTAAAATTATGCAAGAAATAGAAAAACACAGAAAAAATATTAATATATTAACTAGAAATTCTTTCGGAGGTCGTGAAAAATTCATAGTGTCGATTTCAAATCATCTACAATATTCATGATTTTTTTTTCTTCTCTTTTGAAATTCAATCAAGAAAAGTCATCTTCTTGATTGCGGCGGACGAGAAGGAAGAGGAACAAGCAAGTGTTAACAAAACTCTGAAGAAACCACTTGTAAACTTACTTGCAACTTCCTTCAAGATCTTATAGCACATTCAGTAGCTCCCTCGCGAATAACTTGATTTAATCACTGTGAGAGAGAATCGTTTGAGCTGGGAGATATGCAGCCAGTCATCTTGGTGTTCTTGACCGTTCTAGTATTTGCCGGTGTTACAGCGTTGCATGTATGGCTTTTATCGAAGATGACACAATTCCGATCACGTGGTTGTAGACTCTTAAGCCGTAGCAGTTCTCACGTTTTCGCATAAATGTATTTTTCACCTGAACGACCAAGATTATATCAGATATCATTTAACGAAAAATTGCTTGTAGCACCTTTCTCACATATTTCTTTTGTTTGTTTTCCTTCAACATCCCCATTCATTTTATACACACCTAATACCAACCTCGAACCCAGGGTCTGTTGATAGCCGCTATCCTGTATATCGAAAAGGCAAGAAACCCTGGGTTCGAGGTTGCACGTAATATCTTTTACGTTTTGCGGATTTTGACAGTAAGAACATTGATCTTGTCCGGTACAAAGAAATTTTGTAAAAATCGAAAGTTTTTCTAAAATTCAAAAACATTCAAAACCTTCGACACCTTAACATCGTTGGAATGCAATAATTTACTGTAGGGCGTTTTACTTGAGATTGGCGTAGCTGTATTCACGCCCCTGAAATAAACAAATCTCACGGTACCGAAAAATAAATGAATAAACTACATACGACTTTTTTCAACAGCTATCAAAGGACATTACTTTGTACGATAAATTCCAGGTTTCGCATGAGTAGGTTAGACGACTTCGAACAAGAGAGTTGAAAATCATCACTCTGGTACTTAAATGGATCTTGAAGTTTGTGATTTTGTTAATGATTTCGTAAGATTTAGCTTGCGCGATGTTGATTCGAAGATCAATTTCTGCATTCCCCGTCGAGGGCTCATCAAATTTTATTTCGTCACCAAGATATCTGAATATCTTGACATTTTCAACTGGTATATTCTCGAGAAAGATGATAGATTAGGGATAGGTAGAATTAAAGTTTTTCTCTACATAACTGAAGTTAAATAATCATAGTTTTAGTCTTTTTCATATTGATATGTAAACCAAACTTGTTGAAAAGGGAGTGGAGAACCTTTAAAGCTTTAAAGAATGTTCACCTTGATATCCAGGCATTCTTTGTTCTCGTGTGCATGCAGTTGGCCGTATTCTGTATTTCAGTTTGACAAATTGAATGTTTTCTTGTGCGTACTGTTGCTCAAATATCCGCATGACATAATCCATAAATAAATTGTAAAGAGGTGGAGATTCTGGGTCACCTTGTCTGACTCCTGTGGTTAGGTCAAATAGATCTTCTGGTGTTTCCGATAAAGCAGTGGTTTCTTTGAATAGACAGCTTCGAGAATTCAGAAGAGTGTTTCGAAAACGTTGTTGTTGTTGATCAAGTAGGGTCTGGTCGTACCAGTTTTTCAATCTGTTATGGATTGTGATGACGAGGATTTTACATATTATTGTGCCAATCTGAACCCCTCGATATGTTTTAGGATTTGTTGGACTTCCTTTTGACGCACCTTTCCACAGAAGAGAAGTGTTCTTTTAACTTTTGTGGTTCACATTTACCAGTGTTCTTTAAAGATTTAAATGAAGAATCATTGTTTTTCATCAAGCAAAATAATTCTTCAGTTTGTCGACGGGTCGCATGGTTGTTAATTTGTTTATTTCTGAGGTATCTTACATGATTTTTGATTTTCTTAGTCAGTGATTTGTAAGCATTAGATTCTTTATGCTCATTTGATCTAATACTTAGTAGTTAGTTGAGGCGTTCATCATCTTGAATTTTGCGATTTTGCGCTGATTCGCGAAGTTTCGCGAAAATTTTCAAAAAAGTTAAAAAATGTTAAAATCAGTTTAAAAATTCTATTTGCAAAAAAAGGATTTTTACATACATTTTTAACTTTTTTGACTGGAATAAGAATTTTGTTCTCAAAGTGCAAAAATAAATTACTTCGAAAAAAATATTTTTCACCAATTCGCGAAAATTAATTCCAGCGAAATACAAAAAAAATTGCGAATGGAGCGATTCGCGAAAATTTGTTCCCGCGAAAATTTCTGACTTTATACTAGTTTTTGTTTTTCGGGTAGAATTTCGTTGGCTGATTCGGAAATAACATGTACCAAATTCTGCGATCTTGTTGATGGATCAGCATTTTCGTTTTCGTATTTCTGATTTATTCATTTATTCTGGAAGTGAATCTTGCACAGATATTTGGATCCAAAAGGTTTTTTCATGTCAAATCTCTTTTTTTTGGTGAGGTAGGGTTCTTGCAATATCTTTTTCTTGCATTTCTGGTGGACGGAGCATACATAGTTGCTTTTATAAGTCGTTGATCAGTTTCTACAACGAAGCTATTGTAGACGCGATAATTTGTCATAATTTGTTGAACATACTGTTCGGTTAAAATATAGTCAAGTATTTTTCGGGTTTTGTGGTCATTACTGTGTCATGTATAGCGATAAAAGAGACGGTGCTTAAAAAAGGTAGATGGAATGTTGAGTTTCTCGGCTTGGCATAATTCCCAGCGGGCACAAGACGTCTTTGAGACGTCTCATTTTAATCGTAAAATGGTTGTTTGCTTTCCAGATCATTTTGGGACGTCGTAGGGACGTCTGAAACGGGACGTCGCAATTGGGATCCTTTTACGACGTTTTTGGGACGTCTTTATACGGATTGAATAACGACCTTCGAAACAATTATAAACTTAAGATCATTTTGGGACGTCGTAGGGACGTCTGAAACGGGACGTCGCAATTGGGATCCTTTTACGACGTTTTTGGGACGTCTCTGTGCAGATTCAATAACGATCTTCGAAACAATTATAAACTTTCAAAAGCAATCAGTCTGTATAGAATAATTTATTGTAAATGTTTTTAAACGTCTTGACAACAAGCAGCAGTGGCATAACGGTTACGAGTTCGGCTGGCACACCAGAGGTTCCAGGTTCGGGTCCGCCTGTGGTCTATTACAGTTTTTGAAAGAGTAAATTTCATAATCCTGCGACGTCGTTACGATGTCGTTGGGATGTCATCGAGACGTCTCAATGAAGATGTAATTGGGACGTCTTTTGAGATTCCCACTTCGCGACCATTTTGCGACGTCTTAGGGACGTCTTGAAAAGACGTCTTTACGACGTCTTTACGACGTCTTTGTGCCCGCTGGGTTGTTTGAGTCTCTGGCCGTTTCGATCGATTAATACGTTTGCAGCACCACTGAAATTACTTTTGATGTTTCTGTTGCTTTTTGCTGGCTTTCTTGAGGTCAGAATAAAACTTATTTTTCTGTTCATCGGTATCGTCTTCACAGTCTGTGGGTGAATAAACATTTACTACACGAAGGTTAAATCCATGTATTTTCAGGTTGATTCCCATAATACGCGGATCATTGAAGTCTTAACAGCTGTACTAAGGCTTCCTTGTAGCGAGAGTGGTAAGTCTTAGCATTACCCGGTGAACGGTTGGACAAAAAACGATCACCATGTGACTGTCCGGATCCGATTACCACAATCCACCACCACACCAAGTGAGCTATACACCCATTAGAATAGAAAAATGCCGTTTCGTGTAAACAAAACATGATTTCTATGAATCCAGCAAATTAATCCTAAACCCTCTCTTATTTGGAGGAAACATTTGGAGAATTACTATCTGCTTTTTTTTCATACGATACAATGCTTATTGTTGTCGTTCCATTGATGTTAAAAATAATTCTTGAGATGGAAACGTAATATGAACGTGATCTTGCATGACGTATATTCTGTGGTTTGTCGAAGAGGACGTTCGAACCCTGCCAAATAGTTTTGTTGTGGATAGCTTATTTGATGTTTACAACAGTTAATTGATACATGTCTTCCATGGAAACGATTCCGAAATATCGTGAGAACATAAAAATGATCGAGACGCCTTGTATAATTTTCAAAGCTTCAATTCGCGGATTAATCATTTGTTGATTTCCATAATAGGCAAATTGTATATATCATCACCAAAGCTGAAGTTTTAAGAAAAATACAGACCATTACCTCCTGTTTTTTTGTTTTTTTTTTTTCATTTTGTTCTCAAACAGAATATTAAGGACGTTTCCGCTGTTAGCAAAGAGAAATGACACCTCATGGAAAATGTTTCACCAACTTTTTTGTAGATTAGCTAAGAAGGTAATTACTTTTTGAACTTCGAAACGGGACGATGAATGAAAATTTAATATATTTCATTTCTTTTCTGATGAGTTTTCAGCATAAAAACACATCAATGATCGGTTGTCAAAATCATGAAGATTTTATTTTATTGTAAACAACTTATATGAAAGGATCAGTTCGTGTCAACAACTCATCATAAATAACTGATGAAAAGGTTATCTTACGTATATTAGCAAAGATTATGTGTCAATGTATCAAAGTTGGTCAAGTTCTTAGTGAACGGCCTAGGAATATCACTAAAAGGGGTCAGGAAAGTTATTACAGCAGATCAAGGAAAACTTCTGTTTAATAGATTTATCACATCACAATTTAACTTTGCCCCTTAAATATGGATGTTCTGCCACAAAACAATATACTCTAAAATCTTTAACAAAAACAACCTCTTACTTAGGGCTTTACTCCTAGACTGTGGGAGTGGCCAAATTGCACTACTCACTACGGCAGACGCGAATTTCATTTACGATTTGCAATCACCGAAGTTTTCAAAACTAAAAGCAACATAAGCACTGCCTTCATGCAGGAATTCCTTATTACTAAACATCAACCTCGTACCCAGGGTTTCTTGCCTTTTCGATATACGGACGGTTGCAAAGAAGGCAAGAAACCCTGGGTACAAGGTTGTCCTAAACATGTATGATCTTTGTACCACTGATCTTTTGTCACACTTCCTGTAACGAGAACTGCTCTCCTCCTGCTTGTTATTTCATGGGCGTCTATTTGGAATTCTCTGCCGGATTATTGGCTGAAAGATTCTAGGAACAATGTAAGTTCAGTTTTAAATGCAATCACAAAATTGAATGTCAGTAAGCGACGCTGTTGCAAAATATGCCTATTTGCACTTTTGAAAACTATCTTTCCAACTCGTAACTTTGTTGCTGTAAATTAGGTTATTTGATTTTTCTTTTAACTACGACAAACCGGCTTCAACAACACGCAAACAACGAGCGGTAGTGTTATATACCAAAAATCACTAAGAAGTGACTGAAGTATAGGATAACAGTCGACTCTCGATATCTTGAACTCTCAGGGGACCGGGAGAAAAGTTCGAGATATCGAAAAGGGGAAAGGAAATTTTTTTCGCTCAGATTTTTTTTTTCCAGCGAGGTCAATAATTTGTTTTTTAATTCTTAACCCAGGTTGATATTGTGTTCTTTGGGACGCCATACTTTTGGTGCAACTGTTTTTTTAGACATCATTTTAATTTTAATTCTTGTAATGTAACAATCCCCTGTGCCAAGTTTTGAGCTTCAACTGTAGTAGGAAATTGCTTTTCTAGAAAGTACCTGTGACGTCATAATAACGTCATCAGTACCAAATATGGCCTAAGAATTTTAACAATATCTCACCTGCCAAGTTTTAAGCCTCAGCCACAACTACAACTGCGGCTGTAAAGGTTTACTACATATAGCGGAGGCTTACTACATTTGTCGGAGTTACTACATTTGTCGTTGACCTTTACTACATATAGCGTTACTACATTTGTCGTTGAATTTTACTACATATGACGGAGTTACTACATTTAGCGTTGAAAGTTTACTACATTTGTCGGAGTTACTACATTTGTCGGAGTTACTACATTTGACGGTGTAACAACAATTTATAAAACTAAATTCAAGTACACGCTTTTTTTTATAAGAACCAGTAAAATCTGACCCGAGGCTGGCTGTTCTTATTTTTTGATCCTTTTTCAGCCTGAATTGTTCTTATTTTGTTCTTAGCTTTAAGAACAAAGTTTCAGATTTCAGCCTCATTTTGTTCTTATTTATGGAACATCCAGTAAAATTAAAATAAATATTTTTAAAAGCAACTGTTTAAAAGCATGGTTGCTGTTTGGTAATGACCCGATATGAGTATGCAAGGTGAAAAAAACAACTTCTAAACCATTTGCTAGTGAGAGAATTCAAGTCATGAGTTGTTCCTATCATGGATTGTTCTTATTTTATATGAAAATTCAGGCTTAGGCTGTTCTTAATTTTTGGAACATTAATTTGAGCCTCGGATTGTTCTTATTTTGTTCTTATTTTTTGGCCAAATCTGAGGCTCGTGTTCTTATAAAATTGTTCTTATATAAAAAAAAGCGTGTATCATCTATGTTCAAAAAAATATGTTCACACTCATTGTTTATTTTGTGGTAAAAACAACCTTCATATATAAATCCCAAGTGGAAAAAAAATTCATAACCAAATCACTACATAGCTGAAAGTAGAAGTTCGTGTTCCGGCTTGATTTAATTTACAGACTGTCATTTGTATTGTGTTTTGATTAACGCTCGTTGTTCGTACAGGAAAATTGACAGAATATATATATATATATATATAAATTTTGCAAAATAAAATATGACATACATTATCAAAACAGTATACGTGACAATGGAATTCATCCATAGTAAACTATGAATCTGTTGTTGGATTAATGACTATCCAGGGAAGCACACTCGACCAGATTCTTTCAAGTTATTATGTGTCTCAATCCTGTGTGTTTTAAAATACACGCTTTTCTTTTTACAAGAACAATTTTATAAGAACACGAGCCTCAGATTTGGCCAAAAAATAAGAACAAAATAAGAACAACCGGAAGCTCAAATCATTGTTCCAAAAATTAAGAACAGTGTGAGCCTCAATTTTCTTGTAGAATAAGAACAATTCATGATGTGAATTCTCTCACTGGTAAATGTTGTTATTTTTTCACCTTCAATAAATGTGCAAATGAGTTATTACCGAACTGCAACCATCCTTTTTATCAGTTGCTTTAAAAAAGATTTATTCTTATTTTGCTGGAAGTTCCATAAATAAGAACAAAATAAGGCTGAAATTTGAAACTGTGTTCTAAAAGATAAGAACAATTCAGGCTGAAAAAGGCTAAAAAAATAAGAACAGCCAGCCTCAGGTCAGATTTTACTGGTTCTTATAAAAAAAAAGGCGTGTATTATACGTAATTGGTTTTCTGAACTTCTTATTGCATATACGACATCACGTTTTTAATGCTGTTTTTGTATGTACTTTTTGAATTATCAAACTGATTGAACTGGTTGTTCTCCACATGAAATGCGTTTCCTTTATGGCTGGTACATCGTGCTTTCAGTTCAGTTGGGCTACATTTATATATCAGGATGTAAAATAAAAATAAATCTTCAGCCTGGCTATCGATAATGAATTTTCACCTTTGCACTGAAACCACAGCTTCAATGGTTTGCTGTTCGAAGCAAATTAATTACCAATCATCATAACATTGTTATCAACAAAAACAAAACATCATTGACCATTGATATATCAATTCTTTCTGGTTTTTACACGTTCATTTCATTCAAAAGTTTTTACAAAGCTTTTTAAGACAACACTTGACCAATGACCAACTGACCACCATCTCAGATTTAAATGAAACTTACACCATGTGTTGGTATCATTAAGGAATGAAAAAATTCAAAATTTCAGCTTTTTATCTCAGAGTGGTCTATTTTCGCTGGATGGCTCTTTTTTGCATTTTTATGATTTTTGAAAGACCATAACTTTCTTTCTGTATGTTTCTTTCTATATTGGTTGTCAAAAATCATTGAAATTCGCATTACTTTAAACATCCAGTTCTGACAAAATATTGATAGAACACAGAACTATACACCAATTGCAAACACTACCATCATACAACAAATATAACCAAAAGTAAATGCAGTTGTTTAAAGGGAAATATTAGTCGCATTTAGGTCTTATAATTTTTAGCTACGTGTCCATAGTAACTTCTCGGTCACCTCGGTCTCCTCAGCAAAATATTTTTAAGAGAAACCTTATCATTTGACCGTGAACAACTTCATTTCATAATAAGTTCAAAGTAAGTTTTTTTGTGGTATTAAATTCAATCTGAGTATCAGGTTGATGGTAGTTATACTGTAACTACCGTATTCGCTCGCCCGGGCACTTATAAGAGAGGGGCGATAATTGGAGAGGGGCGTTTATAAAAACATTTAGAAATGGTCGTGCTAGCTGTGAACGAGACATTGCTTTTTATCATATAAAAGAGTAAAAACAACTATTTTTCATGGCAACGAAATAAGATTTTGTACTTATAACTTAAATTTAGACGTCACAAAAATATCCGTTTCTATTGCAGAATATTCAGTTTTTGTTCAAAGTTCTAATTACCTACCGGGCGCTTATTCATTTATGAGTAATGTTAAGTCACTCTAATAAGCGCCCGGGCACTTATGTTATAAAGATTTAAAACGAGATGAGGACTGCAATGAGTGATGAAGAGCAATTTTATTGAAATAGTGTGTATATTTCAATAAAAGTGTTCTCCATCGCAGTGGATTTA
Organism: Turritopsis dohrnii; assembly: GCA_027922465.2. NCBI lineage: Eukaryota > Metazoa > Cnidaria > Hydrozoa > Anthoathecata > Oceaniidae > Turritopsis > Turritopsis dohrnii. The sequence continues at coordinate 1,943,784 of BQMF02000011.1, forward strand.
TGAATTCATGGATAAGAGTATAAAACGACAAGTGGGAGTGATTTATAACCATCGTTTCGTATAAAACAACAAAAGAACAGATTGTACAAACGAACTATGGAAATACAAAAACACATCATCGCAGCCAAAAAAAAACGATAAAAATACAGTACAGGCGGAGACGAAAGATGCACTTGACGTTTTTGGAGTTCACTATACCAACGCAGAACAACCACGGATGGTTCCTTGAATGAGAAAATACTTCATTGGTTACACTCACTACAAAAAAACGTGATGCTTTTATCGCACATACAAATATTTACATTATATTTCGTTTTCTTTGTTAAAATAATAATTATAATAGAGATAATAGCATAACTTTTGAAAGTAAGATGGATTTTGGCTGAAGAACAGTGGAGGAGGGCGAACCTCTCCACCGGTGGATCAAATCATGAACTTCCTCAATCAAAATCCATCGTATAATATAATATATATATATTTCTATATAAAAATCTAATGTGCCATTTCTGCACAGAAAAGCATCTGCGGCGAAGAGACGTGGTTTTCTGTTTAAATACTACACTTTGCTCAGCCTCGTTTTGAATGGTTAACAATACATGTTCACTCTTTATTGGATGATTTCATTATCTCCATCATAAAAATATGAGGAAAGCAACATTCAAAGAGTGTGAGTAATGGCCTGGGAAAATCATGAAACATATCCTTTGATTGATTAGCGAAATTGACAACGTCGTTCAGGCAATTAAAACAGAATAGCTATTAAAGTGGTAATGCCAAGCTGTTAAAGGTCGTTTCCATGGAAACTGTGGCTAAAGAACGAAACAATAACCTTATAGAAAAACCCGTTATGTACAAGGAATGTTGCCTTCGGTTGTTGGTTATCGCCTTACTCAGCAGAAACTAGCTGCTGAGTCGGGTGATAACGATTCAGGAGATGGAGTTAGTAACAGAGATGAGTTCCTCAAGTCAATATCCGTCGGACTGTACATTTGTGTACTCGGCGGTGGCGTCGGAAACCGTGGATTCAGTACGAAACTCATATCGACACTCATATCGACACTGTTAAATGGGTGAGATTGCAACGAGAAATTTTCTATGCAATCTTGTATTGAGAAAAGTTCACCGCCTTTCGGGCGTTGTTGATATATATTGATGTTAGAGTTTTTCGCGTTTTTCCTCGGTTTTTTTCGTTTTTTTGTTGGTTTGGCGTTACTACCGATTGTTTGTTCGAAGCGGTGAACAGATTGCACCATTGCACCCGGTATCTTTGGGCGTATATCAGAATATGTAGGCGACACAGGTGATGGTGATGCCATAGGCGAAGCGGGCGTGTTACAGCCGCTTAACAAATCGACGAGGTCTTTATGCCCATAAAATTGAGCCTGCAGCAAAGGTGTTTTATCTGTGTTGTCCCCTATATTGCGGTTGGCGAAATTCTGTAGGAGAACCATTGCGCAAGTGTACGACCCCTCTCGTGCAGCAACGAACAAAGGAGTCTCGCCCTAAATCCCAGCAAAACGATGATGATTTAAATATCTCCCATTCATATAAAAAAATGAAATGTAAAAAAGAACAAAACCGTACCTTGACATTTTGGGCGTCCACTTTAGCGCCATTCCTCAATAAAGAATGGGCGGACTTGGAATTTTCCACACGACTACAGCAATGCAAAGCAGTGTTTCCTTGCTTGTCTATCAGATTTACTTTTGCGCCCGTTGATATGAGATCGTCCACCATGAAGTACTCACAAGTAGAGCAGGCCACCATCAACGGGGTCGATCCGTCGTTGGCTTGGAGATCGATATGGCATTGCCTGTTCCTTATCAGCAATTGGAAAATTTGATTGGACACACTAGAAATCGCTATGTGCAGTGGACTACAACCGTTTTTATCTTTCGCGTTGATATCGGCACCCATACTTATGAGCTGGGTTGCCAACTCTAGCTTGTTGTTCCTAGCAACTTTGTGCAACGTCGTTTCTGTGCTTATCTCGTACGTCACCTGCGAGAAAAAAGAAACGTTAATTTAGGGAGCATTGCCGCTAACCAAAACATAGAATTTCATATATACAATACTCACCGGTGAGGGGATACTCCAAGCATCCGAATCCGATGTTGGCATCCTTCCATTGTCCCTGAAAAAAATAGGAGTACGCAATCAAGTCATTTGGTTTTTTATTGGAATTTTATGGAAACGTTAAAAGCGAAAGAATGTTTACCTCATTGGGGAAAGCCATTCTAAGCCGTTATCTGGTTTGAACCTTTTAAAGACTCTGGGGGAGTCTGAATCACTCAAAATAGGTGATTCCCCAGAGTCTCTTTTCAGGGCACTAAAAGAAAAAATTCAAGATTCATTACGCTTAAACAAAACGAATCACAACGCAAAAAAACCAACAATAATGCTTACGTCATTTCATTGGTGTCACCTTCCTGGCCGACACCGGGCTCCCTCAAGCCCGCAACATGTCGAGCGTGGCCTTCGGGAGCCCACAGAGTTGATGTGAACTTCTTGACGATGACACTGAAGATCAGCATGAGAGGGACGGAAGTGCACACAAGAACAATCCACAGAGGTCCCCAACCTCCAGGACCACCACCAGTATCTTCCCCTTTCGTCGCTAAACAAATAACAGATCATTATTATTCATAAAGCAAGGCATAAATTTTAAAGGGATGGTGATTTTAATCGAGATGTGTATGTCTCTGCTATCATCAGGTAAGCTCAAAATCGGAGTCAAAGTCAAAGTCAATCCATGGCATCAAAGTCAAAGTTTGATGACGACGATCAACATACCTTTAATGTTTTTCACGGGAAGAGGAAGTGATAGCGTTCCCTTGGATGCTTTTGCCTCCAAGTATTTTGCAGCACTCTCGGCTGAATTGAAACACTTTGGTTTACAAGACCCACTGTTTTTCAAGGACATTGTTACATTCAGTTCACTTTGAGGTGTATTACGTCTATATCTTCTTCTCGTCGAATTTCTGAAGTTCTCCTGGACGTCTTCTATGATCACGTGACTATTCAAAATCGAACTCAACTTTCTCACAAAATTAATCTTCTTCGATTCGAATTCTTGACGTGTCGACAATAGTGTCATGATGAGTTTTCCCGGGACCTTTAAGACAAAATTGTATTTATGTATGCGGTGCGAAGTAGCATAGTGCTTACTGAAAGGGAAACTAACTACACATACGCTTTTTTGTGCGTCTCCGCAGTCCATGGCATCAAAGCCACATTCTACGGTGTTACATGATTCATCGCATAAACTATTATTGAACTGTTTAATGCAAACTTCCTCCAAGGAGCAGTTCTTTTGCTTTTTGCAATCCCCTCCGTCATAAAAGCACTCTGCCTTATCACAGGAGGGGTTGCATATGCCGTCTTCGAAGACAGTATAGCAATGCTGGTTGCAATCCTTCCACAAGGGAGGAAGCGTCGGTGGAAGGATCTGTCGGTCGCAGTTTCGACCTAAACAAAACAGTTTGCCGTTGTAAGTAGAACATGGCAACGCGATGTCCACAACAAAAATTAACGTTTTCCGAACCTTCGAAACCGGACCGACATAAACATGTATAGTTATGTACTTGATCCACACACGTGCCGTTTACACAAGGATCTGGCTTGCAATCATCGGTATTCCTTTCACACTCGTCCCCTTAAAAAAACAAGGTGATAATTATAATAATTAAGAAAAGGTTAACTTTGACATTTCGTAGCAGTTACTAGAAAATAAAAATAACAAACCCTCAAATCCCGGTACGCACGTGCAGGTGCCATGCAGGCAGGTCCCGCTATTCAAACATTGCCTTGGACACTGCACTACAGTGGCACAAGTAGGACCAGTAAATCCTAAAAGTGTAATGACAAAAAGTTTTCCAAGCATTCTCATATTGAATCGTTCTGTTGGTAGTCATCAGAAAATGAGAGTAAGATTTCATTTTAGATGACTATTTAGTTTTTCTGCCAATATTTATCAACCACAAAATTACAGCATAAATCAAGATGATGGCATCTCATTATAGCGGTCATACAATCAAGTTAAAATTAGAACATCAGTCAAGTCGACATAAGCACATATTTTAATAGCTTAAACTTAATATGATGGAGAAGCTCACCTGGAAGGCAGTTGCAATATGAAAACCCTTTATCATCATCCAGGCAAATGCCTTGGTTAGCACATATTAAAGTCCGGCATGTAGCTCTTGTTTCGTTACATAAAGAGCCGTATGTACCCTCTTTACAAATGCATTGATAAGTCCCATTTTTCTCAACACACATTCCCCCGTTTAAACATGTTACGTTTTCACAGTACAGTATTTGCGTTTCACATCTTTCACCCTTCCAACCTTTGTGGCAGATGCATTTGTGACCACCAATGGTGTTATGGCACTGTCCATTGCCACAAGCATTTGGGTAATTTATGCACTCATTTATGTCCTGAAAAAAAATAATAATTGATTGACAAGATAAAACAGAGCAGTTTATTAGATGTTGGAAGTTGAGACAGACAAGTTAACCAGTTACTTACGGTGCAGTTTTCGCCCTCATGCCCTTTCAAGGTGCATACACATTTTGTTTCATTATGTTTGTTTGCTTGGCATTTCGTGTTATTTGGACAATTAGGGCAGAGAAGATCACATATACGTCCTAAAACGTAAAATTACATGTACAAAATATTGAGCTGAGTTTGTAGTGACAAAAGCATATCATGCTACTGATGCATCATAGACATTTTGTGTTTGTTTATGGAGAAGAATAAATCAGAAGATAAGTAAAAACAACATCAACAAAATAGAAGGGCGACTTTAATGCTTACCAGTATATGGAGGCGTACATTCGCACCTCTGTTTTGCTTCATTGCAGGTACCGTTATTTTTGCAAATATTCACATCACAAAATTCTACCAATACTTGGCAAAATTCTCCATAAGCGTCTTCTGGACAGTCACATTTTTGTCCTTTTGTTGTGTGGACACATGTACCATTATTTTGGCAAGCCAATGAACAATTACTAACACTATGAAATAAAGAATAAAAACTGTGATTTCAGAATTAACTTTACTTCTTTTCAAACAACTAAGTCAAAAATTTGTTACATCTACTTCATTGATAAACCAATTACTTATTACTTATGCATTCTCAATCAAGTGATTATGTATCATTCATGAAATGTGATTCCCTTTTTATACAAAAAGTATTCTTTACCAAATTTAATATGTTAAAGAATTCGCATAGGGAATTGTAAGCGAGATGTCGGTTATGTTTAAAGCATCGTTAAATTGAGTTTATTATTTTTGGCCGTTCAGTTATATTCTCATTCAATGCACTTGCAATGTGTGTGCAATCTATTCTGTTCAGTGCGATATATATACATTCATTATGAAGATAAAGAGTAGCACACAACAAAAACTACATCTTATTTAGAAATGTCTCAATTTTTACGTGTTTCTATATAGATAGCTTTGGACCGTTATAATTTAACAACTAAAATTATTTTGATCAGATGCAAAAACAAAAAGCCCAATTTTTCTCTCATGGATTTTATTCTTAAGATTTATGAATACAGGCTTCTTTTATAAGAACAATTTTATAAGAGCACAAGCCTCAGATTTGGCAAAAAAAATAAGAACAAAATAAGAACAACCTGAGGTTCAAATCAATGTTTCAAAAATTAAGAACAGCCTAAGCTTGAGTTTTCTTATAAAATAAGGACAATTCAGGGTGTGAATTCTCTTACTGGTAATTGGTTTAGAATTTTTTTTTTCAACTTCAATAAATGTGCGAAATATACTGGGTGAGCAAAAAAAATACCGATATTTTAAAAAAAACATGTTTTTTTTGTTTTTGTTTTTTTTTTAAATGAGTTGCTCCCTGCAAGGCGGAAGCCACTACTAGGCAGAAAGCTACAAGATGAGAAAAGGAAGAAGAGTCATAAAGACAGATGAGAGGGATGAGAAAAGGAAGAAGAGCTATAAAGACAGAGCAAGGTGGCGGTTAACCTTGGATTTAAAAGATTGTAGATCATACTCAGCAGGAAAACAACTATGAGGGAGAGAATTCCAGAGGCGAGCAGTCCGAGGGAAAAAGCTAGATGAATAAAAGTTCTTATGGCAAGTTGGGACCTGAACAGTCAAAGGATGAGAATTCGAAGAGAGGCGAGTGTTCCGAGAGAAAGTCTTAGGAGAAGGAGTAAGTTGATGCAAGTCATCCGAACAATGCCCATGAAAGTATTTATGGAAAAGAGACAGGGAAGCAACGTTTCTCCGATGTAAGAGGGGGTGAAGCTCAGCACAAAGATCAAAACATATTTTGATTGAATAATTATGAAAGATAGTCATTTTTATTTCTGAATAGAGGAATTCTTTACCTATATTAGGTGTATGCCTTTTCTAATTTGGTTGAGTAGAAAAAAACCTGGAAGCGGTGACCGCTTGTGAAAATCATTGAAAAATTGACAAAAAAGCCAAGCAAAATATTCCTGCGAGATTCTATCTTTCATAGTTTTGTTTTTTTTTTAATGGGTTGCTCCCTGCAAGATGACTCTGCACTCACTTCCTGAAGCGAGTAATACAGAGAAGCTTAGTTTTCGAAGCATTGAAGGAAACCAACCATTTCTGACCATTCAATCGAAAGATATCTTTTGTGAAACACTGGTACTTTTCTTGACTCACCCGGTATATTAATGATGGCGCGACTTGTGGCCTGCTTAAAAACTTCCCATACTCATAGGGCCATAACTGAACAGCAATCATGCTTTTAACTAGTTGCTAAGTTGTTTATTTTTATTATATTTGAAGTTCCATAAATGGAGGCTGACATCTGAAACTGTATTCTTAAAACCAAGAACAAAATAATAATTCAGGTCGAAAAAAGTTCAAAAAATAAGAACAGCTAGCCTCAGGTCTGATTTTACTGTTTCTAAAAAAAGGGTGTACATGCTATCACACTCTGTAATAACTTTGAAACAAGGTTAAATTTGTTGAAATCCATCAAAGCTATGATGAGAAATATTTAAAAATACATTAAGTACACATATTTTAGATATATTTTCACGTAGCATAAACATTTTTTTAACAAGAATTGCCAAGTTTGATGACCTGTCTTTGAACAGTGTGATCCTATCTTTTAGAAATATCTCTTTTTAGGTATTTCATAAAGTGGTTCCTTTGAGCCCTTTGATAAAACATCAAAATGTTATATATTATTGTTATTACTTATTTGGTAGAGGTCATACAAAGTTAAGCCAGTGAAAAAGCACTAACATGGACCTATTACATAACTAAACCAAGTAAAAAAATTTAGGATTAAAATATGTTAATTGAAATTATTAAAATCAAAATTAAAATCAAAAGGGTCAAATTTAAGTCGTGTGAGGCAGGTCCGCGGGAAACTAACAAAACTTAAGTTTGAGAAAGTTAACAAGCCTAGCAAGAAACCTAAGGGCAGGATTTAAAAACCTAGGGCATAGAAAGATCTAAGTAAGGATGAGATTGCAAGGGAGGAAAAAAAGAGAGTAGTCCTGAAATTTCCTAAATGACAATAGAAATACTAAAAACAATCTTATATATAATAGCGAGTGTGTGTCACACTTTTATTTTAGAGAGTGATAAATTTTGTTGAATTTTAAGGTCAAAATCTTCTTAATCGTGGTCATATTTTTCGTTAGGCCATGCGTTTTTTTACGATTATTATATAGTAGCAAGTGCCGTGACGTCAGTTTTTTAATCTATCACGGGGAATCATTGCATTGCATCCCTAATCGAACGCGACGTTTTTGGGGAAATATCTGGAGAACCAATAGGGAAAACTGACGTTTTTTAGGGTCCGCGATACGGGTGATGGGGTGACACAAAATTTGGGCCTAAATTATTTATTGCGGCTATGACGTCATCAAAATCTTTAACGGACAATATCTCTGTAACGGTTGGTCGTAGCGAAACGATCCCATACATTTTTTTGATCAGTTTTTCGAGCTCTACAACATGGGTACACTTTTAAGTCACGAATCGGTAATTAAAATTTTCGTCACGGGGGGGGATGCGATATTTGACACATCGTTTTCGAAGTTAAAGTTGGTAAAAAATTTTACCCGGGTTACTAGTTATTTCTATATTAATGAAATATAATTGAAATATAAAATATAAAAATTAGAAGCAACAAATAAATATAGATAAGAAAAAATAGTTTATCTTAAAAATAAAATTTGTGGCAAAAAATAAAATGTACGGTAAAATGTATGGAAGTGTTTTGCTACGACCAACTGTTACAGAGAAATCACTGATCAAAGGTTATGATGCATCATAGCCCCATCCTCAAAAAGAAATTATACCCAAATTTTTTGCCACTCTGACCCTTAACAAGAACTCCCAAAAAGGTCATTTCCCCCATTCGATTGGAGATAAAATGCAATCGCTTCCCCATGAGGATAAAAAACTGACGTCACCTCACGTACTACTAAATGAAGCGCATGACCTAACGACGAATATGACCACTATGAAGAAGATTTTGATAGTAAAATTAAACGAAATTTATCACTCTCTAAAATAAAAGCGTGATACACACTTGCTATTATTTATTGAAAATTTTAGCATATCAAAGAATAGGATGCCGAGAAAAAACGGCTCAGTTTTTTTTCTTATGAACACACATAGTAATAATTTTCAAACAAGGGTATATTGAAATTCATTCAGGTAATGATGAGTAATCTAAAAAAATTATGCCAAGTGCATAAATTTTTTAAACTCTAGAATTAATGACAATTAAGAATTAATCTTAATTTTTAAGGAAAAGCAAGTTTTTAGAGCAAAAAAAAATAAATAAATAAAAATAAAAATAAAATCCTTTAATTTGAAATTAACATGTGTAATAGCAAGGATGAGATCATTAATATGGAAATAATAGCACAAAAGGTACCTGCAAATCTGATATGATGCAATAATACTGAAAACAGGTGGAATGAAATTGTCTGGGCATGCCTACATTACTACAAGACATGCATATATATATTACTGATACTTTTTCTTCAGTTTTAAAGAAAAGAAATTATAATCAGTAAATTTCAGGGTACCTCACTATGAAAAAAAAATTACAGGCTGTGTTCACAGGAAAGTGTGACTTGAAGTAAACAGGGTTGAAAAGACATGAAACTGATTTAAAATGATTTTAAAACATCACAAAATCATATCAAGTTATCTCTTCTATTCACATTACTAAAAAGAATGATGGTTAAAGCAATAGCTTAAGTTAATATTTTTATACTCTAGACATTATATATATCCTTATAATAATAATAATAAAAAAAATAAAAAAAAGTTTAAACTCACGTTTGTTCACCTCCAACATCTAAAAGAAAAAAAATCAATAAAATTCATTGATTGAATATTTAGAGAAAAAACTCTGTTAAAATCATAACTTCCACATGGAGACGTTGTGTATTTTAAACACGGTTTTCTTTTTCCAGAAAATATCGGAATGTAACACTTTGGCATCATGAATTCTTATTCAATTTCAATGAAAGTTCATATTAAAAATTTATCATAATACTTAGCTAGACAATATTAACCCAAGATAGGATGTAAGTTTGAATAAATAATAGCAAAATAATAGATAACATCAATTAATACAATGTGGCACACTGAAGAAAAACCAGAAGTATAAATCAAGGCTGAATGAAATTATTCGTTAAAAAACTACATGCAGACAGCTATCAGCGGTACTAGCGACAAAATTCAAAACAACTAGAACTTGACAACTTACCAGAAAAATTAACCAAAAATATAATATATAGCGAAAGCAGCGCCATTACTTACATTACGACAACAAATTTTTATGTATGTGAGCTTTTGTAAAGACATCGATTTTAATAATTTTAAAATAGAACGCTTAATCCGGGGGTAACTACAGCTATTTAATCAAGACAATATTGTTTTTAATAAATGAATTCTTCCTAACAATTACATTGAATTTTCAGGTAGCGATATTTTAAAAGATATTGTATATCATAAATATATAAATTGCTCGCGGAAAATGTGAGTAAATATCATCCTGCAGAAGACGTACTTCAACTTTAAAAAAAATTACCCCCTTGATGTCATTCAAAAGTTATTCTGTTTAGTGTCATTTAAAGAACTTAAAGAAAATGTACTTATATGATATCAAATACCTTCAATTCCCCAATTGAGTTTACTGATGCATAAAAATAAAACCTAAATTAATTATAAATTTTTAATTGTTTGTTAGAAGCATTTTCCGAGAAAAAAATTATTCACTATAATTTATGACGTGAATCTCTCATAACTGTCAATCTTTTTGCAATATTTTTTTTTTTGGAAGAAATTTGGGATTTGTAAAATGATCGTGTGTCACAGTTCTACCGATTTTCTGGTTTTGACAAGGAAAATCGCATAGGGTAGCTTGAGAATCAGTAAATACTATAAGTTTTTAGTTTTCTTTAGGAATATTTTACTTCACTGCAGGTCTACCGTTTGCCTATAATTAAGATTCATTCATTTTCCCCTAATCACTCACTCAATTAAATGGAACAGTGTGCGGTTAGTATGTAATTTTATTACAACAAACTAGTCATGGTTTCTACTGTGCCGAATTTCATTTTTATGTCAATGAACTTTTTCGATAATATAAAAAGACAATCCACATTGTTATAACAAAGAAAAACGATAATTTTATTGAGAACAATAATTTGTTCTCCTCCAGTTGAGAATGTTTGACATGAAAAAAACTGGTACTACACACAATGCAATCTTTCTTTGAGTTCACTTAACCGATTCATAAAAACAAAACAAAGAATTATAATGAAAAGCACTTTGTCTCTCATGGATGCAAATCACAATTGTAGATTCGATGTGCTTATCGAATGGAAACCATGTAAAAACAGTTCGTGAGAAAAAAACGGATGAGTTAATTACTTCGAATTTTTTAAATGTTGTACTGTCTGACTGTTATGAATAACACATTAACTGCATTCGCAAATTGTTTTGCATTCAAAATTCCTTTGCAATAAAAAACTGTTTAAACCCCTTCAGTTTAAAGTTGCCTGCTTTCCTCGTCAGGTGTTGGACAAACTGTAATAGCTTATTTTGCCTTCAAAATATCCGACAAAATTGATGTCATAACGAATGACATTATTGCTGTTTGAGATAAAACAATAATAATTACGTCATAGCCACTTGTAACTTATAACAATCTATACAGTGTCTGAAGGAGAGGTGAATTGATTTTCTTAAGCAGTGTTCTCGTTTACTCAAGGATTTTCTGTGCGTATCATTATTTTGTCAATAACGAGTCTTCGCACTTGATTCTATTTCGATAACCACGCCTACCCGTCGTCAGTTGTATGTCAAAATATTGGAATTTGGACGTGCACAACGTAAAGGTGCCAAATTACATTTATGTAAAATGGCCAAATAAAACGATGTGAAATATTTCATTCTTGAGTTTTGATTGGTTGATTTCGAATGTAAATTTTTTTTTTAAAATGTTATCAGTGTCTGACACAACCAAAAAAATTAACTTTGTTTAAATGACCAATTAGAAACTTCGTGTTTGTAGTCACCCCGACGTATGGAAAACAATGAAAAAAGGATTTTTATCAGTCATATTCATCAGTATCATTACTGATATTTTGATGCGGACGTGGTTTAAATTTCTCAAGAATAACGTGTACTCTATAAGAGATTTCACAATCGTAACGGAAATGCAAAGTGTTTAGAGAAGCGCACGCTACCAAAATGTTCAAGAATAACAATGACGTCACACATACATGTATATGTACAATTTTGAAAGTCCAAAAATGATGAAGAAATGACGTAATACCAATAAACGTTTAATGCTCAAAACTTTCTAGATTTTTTCAGTGTTCAGTGATATTGTGTTCAACGCACACGTGTTAGAGTGTATATAATACCTATTGCGCGTTTTAATTACAATTACTTTAAGGCTGTAGTTATAATGATGTGTTTTTTGAATAAAAAATGACAGTGTGTAATTCCATTCTTTGTGGTTGGCTGTAAAATGTACTAAGTAGAAATCTTTTTGTTATTCCAGTAATTTAATTATAATATTGTGTTGTGAAATTATTGTGTGAAATTATTTAGAGGAGATTTTCATTAACAACATTAAAATTTCATTTCAAGCGATGTCAAACCTGTTTGGAAATTTCACTTTTTTAGTGCGCATTGTATTTTTGTTACTTTTATTACTTGACTTGGTGTGAACACAGTCTGTGGTGTGAAAAAAGTTTCGCAATTCTCATGTAAATATTTCACCGAATGAAAGTATTTTTTTCTGTCAGCGGGTTTTTTTTCTCAGAAACCGTACAATGTACATAATTGATTTCACTTCTGGTTAACTGTTTCATACAGGTTTTGTTGTTGTTGGTGTTTTTTTAATAAACAACAAGTTTCTGAGCAACACTAGTAAATTTTCTCAAAAAGTTAAGCAACAGTATCACAAGGACCTTAGAAAAATTAGCAACATAAAAGTTTGAAATGATGCAGCACTAACATAGTTACATACAACACATTTCTTAAAATTGTTTCATTAGGTTGTTACACTAGGTGACAGTATTATGTCCTGCACTCACTTTGTACTTACTTAAACGTACACAAGGTTTTCAAGACTAGAAATACATATTTTTTCAATTAATGCTTAGCAACAAATTAAGCAACACTACTATTAAAAAATGGTCATTTTTAAAGCAACATTAGTACTAACGTCTGACCGTTGCTTACAAAAAAAAAGTGTAATAAATTTTTTCCTGGCCGTTTTAAAACCGCAATCGAACCCCTATAGTTGAATTACCTTCGAGGAGTTTCATGAAAATGGCTTCCTTTAGATGTCTAGACATGCAAACCGGGAAGAGGAAATTTATATCCGCCTCATATCCTCTGGCTGTGTTATTGCGTAAATCATTTTCAGCTGACGTCAGCAGAATTACACTTCTGCCGAGAGAATAAAACTTCTACGGTTGTATATTTATTGAATTTAAATCTTATTCGTCTTCAATTCCACGTTAAACTAACTGTCTAATCCCTATCTCCTAAGCCTAATGTACACTGATACCAACGAAAGTGTAAATAAAGGCCGGTTTCCAGTTTAATCGCTGCGGTCACGTGACTGAGCGAACTGATTTTTCATTCGCTCAGTAGTTGCAATGATTTGAACCACCAGGACATGAGATTGCGTCAGCCAATCAAAAATCAGTTCGCTCAATCGCGCGACCAACATGAATGAACTGGAAACCGGCCTTAAGGCACCCAAGGGACTATTTGTTACAAACAAAAGAAATACATATATAATGCGTAAACTGTTACTATGGATACGTAAGCCAAAAGAAACATAAAATCAAACTTATTGATAAAAATAAAAGCCAAGTATCCGTCAGAAATACACGGCAACCAAGGTCAGTTGTTAGTAGTAAAGTTCTTTATATGTCCTGTCTTGAAAAAATTTGGTTAGTTTTACTTTTAAGTGTGTTAATTTTTCGAACATCCTTGTAGTATTGTTGCTCAATCTTTGAGAAAATTTACTAGTATCGCTTATAAACTTGCTACTTTAAAAAAAACTTGTACCGCGTTCTAAACTTTTCATTCAAAACAAAAAAAAGTATACAATACCTTATCGGACAAAACTTAGTCGGACAAAAGTTTAGTCGGACAAAAATATTAGTCGGACAAAATTTTAGTCACCTCCAAATATTTTAGTCACTTTTGTCCGACTAATAATATTGTCCGACTAAAGTTTTGGTCCTTTTCTAAAATTTCAAAACTTACTTAATTTTCAATAAGGATTATCGAAAAACGTGCGGAAGTGCGCCGATTACTCTAAAATCTAGATATGTATAGGAAAACGAGGGGAAAGACATATTTAATAAAAACAGTTTTGCCAACGTGAAAAACATATGTCTAACAAAATCATCGTGGACGGCACAATTTTGCCGTCGGAAAAAGATCTTAATTAAATTAGGTTGGAGTATAATTTTATTTTTCAATTTCATTTCATATATCATATTCCTGATCAGTATAAAAATCTATTTTGGCTCCTGCATTGGCTTCAGGCGTTTCTTCTATATGACTGTCTTCTTCACTTTCTTTTGAACTACCTCGCTATCACTTTCATCGGAAGTTTCTGTTATTACCAGTGCTTTTCTCTGTTCCTGTGGATTCCTTCCTGGAATAAGTGGGGCTATTAAAACATCCAATCTGTTTACAAAGGGGGTCGAGAATCCCTTTAGAGCGTAAAGAATAAACAATGAACATCATGAAAACGAACGTTAATATTATTTATCAAAACACTTTACCACTTTAGAAATTGTTTATTTATGACTAACTCATGTAAAAATATGGTATTCGTTGGTGAGTAAAAAGAAAAATCATAAAGAAATTGTAAATATTTAAAATTTTGTAATTAAACTGATAAGAAGAAAAATTCTGAAAAAAATGATTTGGACCAAATATTTAGTCAGACATAATAATTAGTCGGACAAAATTATTAGTCGGACAAAATTTTAGTCACTTTCAAAAAATTTAGTCACTTTTGTCCGACTATGCCCCATAAGGTATATTCACACAACAAACAAGAAAAAAGTATTTCAAAACGTTGGTTCAAGTAAGAACCACTTTTAGTGCAACTGTATGAGAGCATCGAACCACTAGACTTTACCAACAACAAAATCATAAGTTTATTTCAAGTGATGCTTCAAATTGAACGTAATCGAACTTCTCCTCTTTATATCTAATGAGTTATATATATTTTTTTTATAAGTGGTAAAATACCAAAAACATTCATAAATGAATGTTACGTTAGGTTTAAAATTCACTAGCCTTAGGTCTTTCATTGCAATTTATGCAGTTTCAAAAGGACGTCTGGCAAACCGTTAAGTGTAGGCTAACAGCGAAGGAGTACAAGCGTAGGTTAATACGATATTCGCTTGTTGATCATTCGAGATCAGGGCATTTTTTGGGGGAATATTTTCTTTTCTCAGACTAAAGAAAACAAAATATCTTTAACTTGTTTACATCAAGTTATAACTTTGGAGTGTTTGTTTGTTTGTTTGTTTATGAGGGATGTGTGAAATTGCTGACTCAGCAAAAGATGTTTTTGTGAACTACTCAACGAATGGTATCATACTATATCCAGCCGGCACATTTGTTAAAAAATCTTTCTATAGAAATTATACACACAATTTCAATAAAAGTGCTCTTTTTTTGCCGATTTTGCCGACTGGGTATGGTATGATTTAAGAAGGAAAAATGAATTGAACAGTGTCATCGTGGTAATTCAATTCTTTCATTGAGGTAGAACAATATATAAAATAATATTTTTTCTATCTCCATGATTCTTTCATAGTCTTCATTATGTTATTTCCCCATATGGTCTTTAGATCGACGTAAAACTAGTGTTTTTTTTTAATTGGACTGTGATAAAAGTATCATAACATCATTGCTTGACTTAAAAAAATCTGATTTTCTTAGTTCTAGATCAGATAAAGCGGAATGAAGTGACAGGGTGAAGCTTCATAATCCAGGATCGAGAATTTGTATCGAGAAAACAATACTATTATTGATGGAATTGTAACAACCTCGAACCCAAGGTAAGAGACCCTGGGTTCGAGGTTGGGAATTGTAACAGTTATATCTTGTAGGCATATCAATTCTTAAGGATTATCAGAGATGAATAAATTAACTGCACAGCAACCTCGAACCCAGGGTCTCTTGCCTTTTCGATATACGGATAGCGGCAAATATATCTGTATATCGAAAAGGCAAGAGACCCTGGGTTCGAGGTTGACTGCACAGTACTTATGGGTGAGGCTATTTGACAAGGTATTGATCAATCATCGCAAAATTGAAAGTAAACATCAGGCGTCATTTTCTTCCAAATCAAAAGAGCTTTTGTTATGTTTCGCTGTGGAATAGTTATGTTTGAAACATCTAAGCCGTATTATAAGTCAATACAAGTAAATAAAGCTGAGAATAAATACTAACACGTGATCTAACATAACCAAAACAACAACAACTCCGCCTTTGGCATTCAAAGTATTCGAGATAACTAATGATGTGGATTATCCTTTTTTTAGGATGGGGAAAACGATTTGTAAAGGTTGCTAAAATTAGCTACTATGATTGAGCTATGATTGAAAAATAATGACGTTGTAAAGAATATAGTACACGTTTTTAATAAGTAACCAAGCTTTGACGTTAGCGTAGTGATGTGGCTTAAAAAGTTACCAAAAAACAACAGTTGTTACTAAGTATCTAAGTATTAAGTCTAGGACATCCAATCATTACATATAGCGTACAACCTAGACTTAATATGTAACAATCTAATGTAACAATTGTGCTGTAGCTATACTAGTGTTGGATCATTTCAAAATTTCATGTTGTTAATATACATCTAAGGTCCTTTTAGTACTGTTGCTTAATTTCTTCAGAAAATTTACTAGTGTTGCTTATAAACTTGTTACTTATATAAAAAAAACCTCAAAAACGTGTAGATAACAAAAGTTTTGGTGAATCTTTCAAAGATTTCAACACTACAGGCGTCTTTGCGGCCACCCATAAAATTCACACCCTTTTCTAAAACTTAATCCTTTTGCGCTGTTAATGACACGCCCTTTGTTAACATGTGTAGCGCCCTCAAATCCAGCAAGAAACCCCTCGATTCGAAGTTGCAACGTAAAATAGAAATAATTTACTATTTTAGATTCTTTTAATCTTGTACATAAACTCAAATCTTCATTTCGACATCAATAAAAACGAATATGTCAATATTATAATGTTACAAAATACAAAACTTGTTTTTTTTGTGCGTTTTTTTATGTGTGTTTTTTTTGTGTTTTTTTGTGTTTTTTTTTTTTTTGCATTACCTCTTAAATTTTAAATAAAAATTTAATCTCGAAAAGTAGGACCAGCCGCAAATTTATTTAATCAAGTTCTTACACAAAAACAGATGCGAACTCATATTCCTTTGCGAGTTTTGACAAAGCTGTCGAAGAGAGACCAGACGATGTTCAAGCTGCGTCGTTATTTGAAGAAAGAAAACAACAAGAAAAAGCAAACACTATGAGAATTTACACAATTCAAATATACATAAAAATAACCATCTGTGAGTAATCAGGAAATTTCCCAGTAAATTTGAGATTGTTTCCCATTAATGTTTACCAACACATTTATAGATATAAAATAGATATAACAAACTAACATTAATCGAATAATCGAATGGGTAAAAAAAAAAGTATTAAAACTGAAAGGGCGACACGAGGTGTAATAAGAAAATGTGTTGAATCTATTAAAAACACAAGCCGAATAAATACAAGGTTCGAGGAAATTTTAGTTTTCGTGAGAATATTTTAATTGGGAACATTTTTTAAATCAAACAGCACATTAGCGGGAGTTTACCGTTTCCTACCCCAGTATCTATGCTCCCGCCTATCCAACAACTACCCAGCCGGCACATTTGTTAACAATCTCTGTGAAGGAGTGCCTTTCTATAGAAATATGCACACAATTTCAATAAAAGTGCTCTCCATCGCATTGACTTTTTGCCGATTTTGCCAACAACTATCCTCCTACCTTCAACTGTATTCTATTTTTGGAGTTAAGCAAGTTTATATCTGATGTATATTTTGACAGGTCAATGACACTTTTAAAAATTAAGCCCAAAATAATATCTAAACTTGATGGTTCTATTTGCACAAGGTGACTTTTCAACAAGTTTTTAACATAATTAAATCTCTATAATAATCAGTTTGTTTTTTCGAGACCTTTCTGCCTCTTACCAAGCACTATTTCCCTCATACGAAATGGCCATGGCATAACAGTCGGAAAATATCTCAATTGTTTTCCACCGCTAAAAGTCATGTATCGAATTGTTTTCGCAAATGAATTCAAAATTAAGTACTAAAGAAAATCAATAAAGAATAATAATAAACCAAGCTCGAACCCAGGGTCTCGGATAGCGGCTATCCGTATATCGAAAAGGCAAGAAAACCCTGGGTTCGAGGTTGAATAATAAACCAACAAAGCAATAAACAAATTCGATATGTAATTAATGAAAGAACGAGAGCTAACCTGGTGGCGTGTACTTCATGCATCTAAATTCTTCGCATTCGTTATGACACCGACATCTTTCATTGCTTTTACAAAATTTATCATTTTCACATTTCTTCCCCACTTTTTCGTCAGTACAATATAGTTTTTTAAGTAATCCTTGGAGGGGCTTCACACCGTCGGCTCGGCAGATTTGTCTACCTTCCCTCGATGTATAATATTTGTATTCTTTAGCTAAAAGGAAACCAAATGTTGTACTATATGGATTCTGTTCACTGAAAATTGAAGAACGATGTTTTCCTACACGAAGATATCACACGTGACCTTGTGAACAATCATATGAGGGTAACTAGTTTCCCTGAGGAAGCAAGTTTGACAAACACTTAGCTCAAGTGGTAACGAGAAAATGAAATTGGACTTAGCAGGATTCGTAACCCGTTATTAATTTGCTTGTTTTCACTGTTAGAGAGATAATGCTTTACGCGATGGAAAGAACCTCCTTTTTCTTTACTAAGCTTGGATCGTACAGGGAACTGTTTTTCAGTTAGGCATAAGATTGATGAATTACATTAAAAGAGAGAATCCTCATCAAGTGTTTTGATTAATAGATAGGATCGCATAGCAACAACGTCCTTTTGAGCTCATTCTTTACGAAAGCGACTCATAAGAAATGTCTCACAGCCGACATCTTTTCATTCTATAGCAGACGGTAAGCAAAAAACATATTTTCAAAAGTTTTACATAAAATCAGTTCTTTTTAACGAACACTTGTTTGGTCCCAATTGTTTTGGAAATGTTAAACTTAGGTAGCCAATGTGACCTAACAAACTCATGATATTATCAGATGGTTGATATCGCAAAAATAATAACGGAAGAACAAAATCACTTACCTTGTACAAAACAGAAGTAACAACCTAAAGTGAACCAAACACAACAAAATCTGTCTGCATGAAAATTCCACATTTTTGTATTTTCTGGTGTAACTATACTGAAATGGTCACCAAATGGTCATTTTATTTCTTTAATAGTTCACTAAAAAGACAATAATCATCTTCTATACAACACCACACCCAATCCTTGCAACGCCATGAATCATATCAATGGCGTTCACATGATATACACGCAAGGTGAAAGTAATGCTATAAAGGTTCCAGACACGAATAAACACGCGACAGTTTCTGTATGTTTTCTGCAAAAAAAGAACTTTTTACCCCGTTTGCCATCTGCTATCATCGCTTTAAGAAAAAAAAAACTCTTTTCTTTTATACATCACCAAGAAAACAAAACACTGTAAAAAAAAAAAAAAAAACTTTTCCAGCTTTTCTTACCAAACGAATACTTTATATGATATTTTCTTAAGAATTTTCATTTGGAATACTGTGCTTTACAATCCCGTGACATTGCAAGGATGTATTGCAATAAAAATATCACCCAATGCATGAACTGTGCCTAGTAGTTCTTGAGCCAACCCAAAACTATTATATTCCATGAATAACAATTCATGTTCACCATTAAGAACTGATCTGGCAAGCAATGGCACTATTCATCGTCAACCAATGCTGTATCAATATAATACTAAAAGAAACAAAAACTCATAAAAACCTCACAAGAATTAATTCCATGTCATTTAACACTCCAGTTTTGAAATGAACAGAATGCTGGAAGACTGCTCACATAGCAAATCATTTTACAAGTATCACAAAGTAAGGAACGATGGTATAAACATTTGTTATATATATATATATAAAGTACTGTTCATATTTGTCGGATACTCTTGTGTAACGTTTACGATCCAAACATACATAAATGATTTAAAGTTGGAATACTAACATACTACTCCAGCAGCTGTGGTACATTTTTTAAAAAAGTTTTCAATTAACACACTTATAGTATCAATGCTAGAATATATCTACCACGTATCAATTACAATTTTGAATAAACGTTCAAAGGCTACCATCACACAGTAGGGATAGCAAAGAGGGGATTTGTAACCGTTAACTTTTTTTGCTAGCGGACTGGCACTAATATCAACATTTTACTTTATAGTTTTTCATCTTCATTGTTTTGTATTTAACGATCAATGTTTGTATTTTATGATTACTATTAATATTTATTAAATTATGATTTTATTATATTTTCTATAATTTTTTTCGTTATCATTATTATCGTTGTTTGATTTTCCGAAGAGAATGGGATGTCTGTTTTCGTATTGTTGTCACAAAATCAAAATTTTCTTTGTATTTTTTTGCCCGTTATATTCATTTTTTTTATTCTCTCATTCTTTCCTTTAGTATTTTTTTTTTGTTCATTTATTTATGTTTATGGACAGCATGAAAAGCTTTAGTTAGTGTTCTTAAAAAAATTGTAAAAAATTTGATCTTTGTTTTATTAAAAATAAAAAAAAAAGTGTTCGAAAATTCTATTGTTCTTTATTTCAAAGTTAACGATGTTAAAAATTTCTTGGCGTATGATTGGTAGATCACAACATCACGTGGTCACAGATGAGAAGAAGCATCAATCAACAGGTGGAGTAAATTTCCACGTGCAATAAATAAATAAATTCAACAACAAAATAGCACTAAGATAAAGTCATTCAATTTCTTATGATCTATGTTATTTCACACTCCACCTTATGGTATTTTTAGCCGCTGTTAAGTTTATATGAAGAACTTATCCTTGTGATGGAGAGCTTTTCATAGACACCTAGATATCGAATGTTTGTACTGCTTCGGGATTGGACAACATCTCTTTTGATATGCATTTATTCAGTGTGCATTTTCCCGATCAAAAGATCAAACAAAAAAAACTATAATCCCATGATGACGTCATGGCCATTTCCATTCCTGACTTTGATGAAATTGATAAACATAAGAAAAATATAAGAAACACAAAAGTGAATAAACTTTAACAAGAAAAAAATAGGGAGAGGGTTTCTTCCGTTTATTTCATGTGTCCTTATATGGTTAATTCTTAATGTGATGGAGACAAATGACTTATAGACGTTAATAGTGGCGCGAAAGCAAATGCAAATCTTTAACTTCACCTTGCCATGTTTTTAATTGATTTAAGATGAAATCTCGAGCTAATTATGCAATATGTCAAAATTTAATCTTTTATGATTAAAAATTTAAAGAGTAAAAAAAAAATTAGGAACCTGAACAAAACAGAGCTGAAGATGAAGCGATAAGTAATATGTAAATCTAAACTCCAACGATATCTTGGCCCCGATAACTTATTTAAATTATCCAATTCCAAACATTCTTTTTCAGGAAATAAACCATAAACAAAACGAGCACTGTATTCATCATATTGTGTCTAACTGCCGCCATCTTTTCTTCAATTTTGTCATGTTTACCAAAACTTACCAGAATGTTTGGGACCCATGTGATTGAAAGATACAGTATGTTGTAATATGATACGTTCCTCTCATAACAACCTGATGGTCGAAATCGTTTCTCCTTTTGTGTGTTTCAATTGCCCGATGATCGTTTTCACACGTACGTATTATCCCGGAAAAATCGGACAATTAAAGTTTTTTATTCTGTGACATATGGTGCAATTACAATTTGAAATGGAACGAAACTCACAGGAATTAAAACGCGTGCGAGGAAATATTTCGATATGATGCCCTTTTGCTTTTTTGGGAATCGTTTGTTTCACTCGAACAATATCGTTGAAAACAATCGTAGAATATTTTCATCATACAAGATTAGTATCATTACCAATCAATTCTATATACACCATGATGATAAAGCTTGTGTAAAATTTACCTTTGCCTCAAGGAAATAAATCAAAGTCCATACAGAATTTGAATTGCAAAAACGAAAAAACTACATCGATGCACCAATTATGCTCCAATGATGTTCCTTTGCATAATCTGATGAATTTCTGTCATTTCCATCGTGTCTTGAGCAATATTCCACTGAAACATCTGAAGCAACTGCGATTTAGAATAATAAATGAATGAATTATAAAAATTCTACTTGAAGGTAAAAACACATACTTTTTAACAATTTGTTCTGAAGACTTATATCCTCTTCTGATAAGGTCTGATACAAAACAACAGAATAGAAGATTATTGACATACTGACACCACAATAGAAGGTTTACGCCAAATCCAGCAACAATACTTCAATATTGATAATTAAAGAGAACTAGGAATGGCTTTTAATTTGCACTTCCAGTGAAACTTTTCACATTTCACAAACACAAAACGACAAACAATTTTTCTAACCAATCTGAAAAAACGATGTAATTTTGAAAAGTGAACAGTCACAAGTTCCACTGTATCTTCGTTAACTTCTTGTTTATTGTGTTTTGTTGCGTCTAAGCAAACGGATGCACTTTTGATATCACTTACTGATGTACTTCCTTTGAATTTTATGGATGAAATAAATATCATTAAAGGTTTTTGACTAGTTGTTTTAATGATGGTCAGATTGACCAGTGATTCCTTTACACTTCTATTAACAGAGCATTGAAATGCTTCTATAGACGTATGAATGAAAGAGACAACGGACAGAAAGAGAAGCACAGGACAAATAAGAAATAAATAAATATAGAAAAAAAGATATAAATTTTGATCCTCATTAACTGTAGTCGAACATCATAAAATCCAAGTCAGTGATTAATCTTTCTTCTACAGGTTGAATGACGAACTTGTTAATTATAATGTATCAACCGTTTATCAAAGAAAAGCGCTTCGATAATTCCCAAAAACCAAACAAAACTGCCATCAACCCAAGACAACAAGTGGTAGACATGTGTTATTGAACATAAACGAGAAAGCAGAGAGATGGAATACATTTCTTTTTTGTGTATAATGTAATCTCTTAATTACAGCTCCCAATTAAACTTATGGTAAGATGGACAAGTTAATTAGAAGAACTATTGAAATCGGTACAACCGGTTTTTTTGTGTCTCATCTTTCCTTAACAAAAAGAAGATGCCTTCTTTTGATGTTAGATAGCTGATATCATTTTCAGATAGTCAAATGGCAAGTAGTATCAAAACTCAATTCACAAATATAGATATAGATGACGATTTTGTTTGTCGATATCCAACTTTCTTTTACAATCATGTTAAAGTTTTCCATTTTAACAGAAGAATTTCTACAGAAGCATCTATGCATGGCATTTAAGAGGATTCATGTTTTAACTGTGCAGTATACAAATAGCTCAAAGCAGTCTTGATATAAATCCTTGTAATGGCCTGCTGTAATAGCAAAGTAGATGTTTTATGAGATGCTATTATGAGCGATAAGACATTAATTTTATTGTATCTTTAGACGTTTAAGATCATGACTGGATCAGAAACTTCTCACACTTGATCATAAGCTATAATGATTGACAAGGCGAATGCTTTCATCCTTACGTTTCTCAACTCGCTCAGACAAACCAATGACAGATTATAAACGAAGAGAAAAATGTTTTATCGAGACAGAGTTGGTTAGAATATAGACATATATTTTGTTCGTCAAAAGTAGCAGTTAGTTATTTATTTTTGTTGAGTTCACGAACCCTCAGAAGATTATGATACCGGCTCCTTTGAAATCGACCATAAATCGACAAATACACAGTCTGGTGTATTTCATATACACAGCCATTCTTTCTCTATCGATTAGGTACCGCTCAAGCTAGGAACTTTCAGTAATGCTTGAGAGGTTTATTCAAGATCTTCCCTGCTGAACAGTTTACAATGAAAGATTTTCTATGATTTCTGTGTGTAGCCACCGTTTATGGAAAAACGTGGTGTGTGCATTGTACATTTCATTCATAACTACGTTTTTTTAATGTATAAAAATTTCTAATTAAAAACTTTCTTTACCATGTGTATCCGATGTTTGATTTGAACGTGTTATATTATTAGTTTTGTTTTTTATTTTATTTCATTATTTTTTTTTCTCAAAACTTCGCAATTGCATCATAATCATAAAGTTATCATTAAGACTTCTGGGAAGAAAAAATGACTGATCAACCACCGAATCATTCATCAATCATTTTATATCATAATAATCTTGTTAAGTTAGTTAGATATAAGTTACCAAAAGACCGAAAATCCGAATGACGGAATGTTATCTCGATTACAAACACACAGAGACAGAGAGAGAAAAAACCATCTGCAGCGGAGTGTACATTAATTATTTATGATTATGAATTTCATCTGTGTGTGTGTGTGTGGATAATTTTATGGACCTTATTTTTCAAGTAAATTCAAATTGATTGCAACCTCCTACAGCATTGTGTTTAAAATCTTACCCTGGTGGGAGATCATGAAGCACATTCGTCAGAAGATATTAGGGTGATAAAGCTTATCGTAACGGAAAAGCTTTCAGTTATTCTACCTAACAATGAAACTTCTTTATCCTTCTTCTTCCTGTTACATTTTTGAATGAACAGAAGACTTAACGTTGCACGCATTTTCACGCCCCTCTCTCCATGATTTTGTTGGCTACCAGGGGTGCTCAAACAATTCACTCAATAAAAATTCATTAAAGTTCTGTGTTTACGGAGCAAATAAACAGTAATCTACCCTTTGTAGATGCATTACTTTGTGGTATTACAACCACTTTGTATAGATTAGTGGGATAGAGTCTTGACAACGGAAACTGCAGAGCAAATAACTATTAATGACTTAACTAGATTTACTGATTGATCTTGTTACTGAGCTAAACACGTAAATACCATGCAAGAAATCGTTAAGAAGTTTAAAGGGGATGCGAAACTAAAATTCACGTTTGGCCCCACACTAATGGAAGTCCGTTAGTTTTCCAGGTAACTGACTGATATCTAGGAAGTTATAAAAACATTTTTTTTTTCTTAACTGTAGAATTCCATATTGAATAATTTGGGATTTGCATTAGCTCCTGAGCAGCAGAGTAGGAAATTTTAACGTTTTCAGCGCTCCATGTCGAATAAATTCGAAGTGAGTGGATTTTATGGTCAATAGAAAGCAATCTTTATAGTAAGGAAATTTTTGAAATACTTCTAATACTTTAATATCGAAATCAAGTTCTAATTACGGAATATTCCCAGTGTAGTAATGCCTCTTTGGGAACCTTATAATAAAAATATAAATCAATTCTCACGATGTCATCGCTGAGCGTTTTCAGAGCAGACAAGAAAGGGGTCACATGCGAATAAAACTGAACTAAACTGAAAGAAGGGCGCGTATGGGAATAGAACTGAACTTAACTGAAAGAAGGGCGCGTATGTGAATAGATCTGAACTAAACTGAAAGAAGGGCGCGTATGCGAATAGAACTGAACTAAACTGAAAGAAGGGCGCGTATGTGAATAGAACTGAACTAAACTAAACCGCTGTGTCATTCTTTGCACACACAGTATTACAATCACAATATTTGATTCGTGGAAAGAAAGCGTTCACATCAACTACTGCAGTTATATCCGTGTAGTATGTGGCGAACCAAACTATCTGATACAGCCTATTATACGCGACATCAGTTAGTAAGTGTTTACAACATCAAAAATCTAGCCACTTATTTTTCAGGTATGATTGCAAACATTGGCCATAAACGAGACCATATTAATTGATTAAGTTAAAATAGGCACAGTGTTTAAACAGAAAATTGGGGATTGTGTATTACCACGAAGCAGTATGTGAAGTAGGTTTATATAAGTGCGCTTTTTCCGAAGTCGTGTTTATATGCCGCATTTGAACATATCTGTCCATTCACACCTCGTAATGATGTATTGATTTGTTATCTGGCAAGCTCCTATAATTATCAATACAGAGACGAGGTCAAATCATGAATTTCGAATTATAGTTTGACTTACCGGGGTTTTACAAATATGAAATCTGGATTGGGAACGCAATCCCCCTCCTCTGGTATAAATGTATGGACGATCTTTCATTAATACTGTTACAAAATATTTGTCGCGTATTATGAGTGATGTATGGAGCGCCATTTTAAGCAAATTCAAAATAAGGGAAAATTGAAACAAAAAAAAATAATAATAATAATTGCATTTATAAGAAAGAAATGTTATTGTTATTGGGATGATGGAGGTGATAGCTAATTTTTTTGGGGATGATGGAGGTGATATTATGAAGATGGTGGAGATGATCACAGATTAATAATATGTGGAAGTTGAATGCTCTGCTTTTCACGTTCTTCTGTACGTATCGCCACTTTCTTTTGAAACCTTCGTTCGATGAGTACTGTTTGTCGACCAGCAACAATTTCTCTAGAATGAAAGTCATTGCAGTTTATTTATTATTATTATTGTTATTAACCAAGGGTGACTTCTTCGGTTTGTGAAATCATTGTTAACAATAAGGATTTAAGACCCCTCTTGCAACTTTTGTCTATAACATAGACTGGATTCCCTTTTGTATTGAATAGATTGGGTAAACAGTGCCAAGTGCCAACTTCTTCAGGGAAATATTTCTACCATTAACGTAAAAAAGTGACATCGAAAAAAACTCGTGGTTGATTTACCTGAAGTCAATACTACCATCTAAGTTTCCGTCAAGTTGATCAACAAGATTGCGGAGCTGATGCTAAATAGATGAAAGAGAAATTTACCCAGAAAACAACTCACAGCCGGTGTCAGACCTCAAACAATTGGTTTGACTTAAAATTGACTTAAAATTTCTGTGCAGTTTTTGTGCAGTTTCACACGCATGAGGAAATGAGGATTGATGGAATGATGGAATGAGGAAATCGAAATAAAAAGTCGATGGTCAAACCCTTATAAAACTGTCAAGACGTGCGAAAAGTGTCTAAATAACGCAGTTTAAGGGAAAACAAAATCAGATTCTTCGCTCTCAACAACTTTGAAATAAATTGGTTTGACTTTTTTTCTGTGTACGTTGCACATGACAAAATCAAAGTCGACAATCAACCCTTATAATATGCGAAAAATATGGTGAAAAGGGTTTTTGGAACTGCAGAAAATTTTAGAAACTCCATTTGAAATTTACAAATCTGTTCCTCGCATTCTTTTTTTTTTTTATTTTTTACTTTTTGTTTTACAAAAAACCCGCGTTTAAAATTATCAAATGTATTTCATTACATTCGTTGTCAAGTGTGTTTCATTACTCTCGTTAATTGGTTGGTTTGCATTTACCATGATTACATCAAAGATCATTTTAATAAGATGGTACTAATTAACATGAATTCTAGAAATTTTAATTTGGTCTTTTATGTGGAAGCGTTCCTTTATGCATGATCTACTAGTCGGAACTTCATCAGTATGATAAGAAAAGCTTAATTGAAAATCCATACTCAGTCACGATAAATTTAAGCGCTGCCATTGGAGCAGATAATACGTGATATAAGCATAATCAAATCCTCAGCTGAATTCGTCTGATAAATGTCTTGTGGTTCATACTGGTTTCGTATTCCTGAAACCGCACAGACATAGGAGTGTGTGGCAATTTTCACTAATGAAAGGATCCCAGGTGTCAGATAACCAGGAGAAAACCTTTTCCTACTTTAAGAATGAATCTATTAATGTCCCTTTATGGATTTGCTAAAATTTGCTTAATAGACGAGAAAACTGAACGAAAATACAGTTGACTCTCGGTGACTTCGAGTTAACTGGTTAACTTGAACTTTTAATATCTCGAACTGTTTTATTTATTTATTTATTTATTTATTTATTTATTGGGTTCCTTGAAATTTGAGATGTCGAAGTTCGACTTAACGGCAACCTTCACTTAATTCGAACGTTCGTTAATTCGAATCAGTTTCCGTGATCCCGTTGGAGGTTTGAGTTGCCGGAAGTTAACTGCAGTGCGTGTTTACATTTCCTTATAAAACCTACGATTTGAAACAGGCAATTATAATCCCTCTCACCATGTCCATATTCAAGCCAGTTTCTTTTACTCCATGTTTCATTTCTTTTTTGCTGATGTCAGCACTTTTATCTTTATCCCATTGCGAGAAGACATCGGTAAGTCGCAAACGGTGGTCTTGCATAAACTGGACAAGGACATCCATGCCCGATGGAGGAGGCTGCAAACACAAACAACCAATCATGAAAGGCCATAATACAGATGGAATGGGCAAACGCACTCGATTTAAGTTTTAGACTTTAAAGAACTTAACTACTTACAGTTCCTTTAGTGAATCCACCCAGGCCACCTGTGACTATTTTTATATCTCTTCTTTTTTGCAATTCATTTATGATTTCGTTAGTGCTGTCAGATATCGTCACATCCTAATAGAAGAAGAATCACAAGATACTTGTGGTGTCCAAAATCCAGTGACAGGTTTGTCTATAATATTGTGATTATACGATTGCTGAATATGCGATCTCCAAGGTAACCCGATGTTTACGCTTAAGTTGTATTTAGGTAGTTTAATAGTGTGTACTCCATCGTAGAGAAGGAGATGAACATACTTTAGTGTGTACTCCATCGTAGAGAAGGAGATGAACGTAGCTTATAAGGTATTGGGAAATTAATTTCGCCGTGGTTTATTTCACATTGTGTTTGCTCATCGCTAATCTCGTTGCTAGGACTTTTTATGTTTTTGAATGTTGACGTCAAGAAAAGATAAAAAGCCCTAGTAACAAAGTTGTGTCATCAGACCAACCCAAAAACATTTGCTGACTAATCCATGAATCAGATGTGCATTCTTTTAAAGTAATAAGCATATCGTTAACATAATTATGGTAGAAAAAAAGGATATTTCACAAACCAGACCTGCAGATCTAGTAATTTTAAAGACTTGTTTTTCTTTACAGCATTCAGAATATTCACAGCACCTTCGTCCCCAATCGAATTAAGTCCAATCTAGATTTTGAAAAATATTGTTAAAATGTAAGTAAGTTACTAGAGTCACAAACAGGAGAGTACGGATTCACTTCAAGTCATACACAGGAGAGTACGGATTCACTCCAAGTCATACACAGGAGAGTACGGATTCACTCCAAGTCATACACAGGAGAGTACGGATTCACTCCAAGTCATACACAGGAGAGTACGGATTCACTCCAAGTCATACACACGAAAGCACGGATTCACTTCATACTTTGAGTGTCTGCAACATAGGATGGACTGTTAATGCCGGGGAAATCTTTCTTGTTCCATAAGTTCCGATTCGGTTGTTACTACAATAAAGAACACAAATTTATTTCACCGAATAGAATACGATGTTCACATAGTGGGACCAAAGCCATTACAAAGGTTAGCTCTACGTGCCTGATATCCAGAATTTTTAATGTTTTGTTTCGTTTAAGATATGTACCAAATGCTATGCAGCCAATCAGGGAAATACCATTCCATGATAGGTTAAGATTTGTGAGGTTTTTATTGGTCTAAAAGAACAATAATATTTGATGTTGCTAGTATATGACTCCAATAGGTCAAACATAATTTTTTTGTAAACAAAATATCCTATCCGCGTCTGCAAAAGAGCATTGTCTCTCAGTTTCGTTAACATAAGTCAAGTTACCTTCAAAGCTGCAGCTATTGACACTGCTCCTTTACCACGGATGGAGTTCCATTGAAGGTTCAAATTTTGCAAACATCGATTAACACCCTATAAAAAATCGATTAAATTCGATAAGTGACCAAAGTAAAAGAAAGAAGATGAGGCGAGCAAATTCGATATTGTTTGTTATTCTTACCAATCCTACACCAAGATATAATCCACCTTGCTCACTAAATTCGTTATAACTCAAATCTAACAATATTAAGGCGTTGTTAATCTTTAATGTTTCAGCAAAGGCCCTAGCCACACGGTCAGTGAATCCATTTCCTAAAATAAAATGATGATGTTTCGTAATATATAGTAACGCAGTAAAAGATTTCACGGAAGAAAATTTATTTAACCTTTTAATATAATCATTTTAAGGGTTTTGTTAACGAGAAGCATCTTTGCTATCTTCACACCAATGTCTGGTGATAAATGGTTGTCTGACAAATTCTATAAAAAGAGATTTAGTTAGATTTATTGGAGATTTAGTGATTAACCTGGAGCTACCTGAACCTTATAATCCACGCCTTTTCACTTTAATAGTTATGATTTCCACAGAGATGTTTATCGCATTGCTCGTCATACTCAAGCGCCACCGTTCATTCGGTTGTCAGTGTCCAGGCCGAAAGACAGGCACCGATCTTACAGACGAAATTTACTTTATCGACTCTAGCCGTTCAACAACAATACAATATCTTGTATCAAACTTAGGCTAGAAAACGTTCTTGTTTCGGAAACGTTTCCAACATTGCCAACATTGGCAACAATGATCGGATTAAGGGAATGGAAACGGTATGTTTCTATAGAAACGTGATCCTTCGCAGCGATTTTACAAATAAGTGCAGCTGTCAAAAAGCAATTTCAACGGATCGTTGTGTAATATGTATTTGTATCCACAAAGGCAATGGGAAATTATGAGTTAGAGTAGCCTGAGACGAGGTCAAAATTCGGTCGAAAAGATCCAACACTCAGACAGAAAATCCAGAAATTTTTAGATACGAAAGTTTTGGATGTTAATATACGTTTATTGAGTGACTTTCAGTTTGATCTTTAAAATACTAAGAACAATAGTTATTCTTACAACTGTCGTGATGAATCGATTTTCATACAACATATTTACAAATGCTTCACCACCATCAACTTTCATGTCATTCTCACTCAGATCAACTTCTCGAATATTTTGGTTGACCTGTAAAATAATAAAGTGCGGGTCTTTGTAACAACTAAATATAACAGCTAAATAATTTCATATCCTGTGAGGTGCTCAAAAGTGGACTGCCCTAGAATAAAGTTGTCCAAAAGAAAAAATGCGTCGCTCATTCCGGCACTTCAACAATATAGTCGGCGTCATCACAAGCATCCCGACATAAATAACACAACTGACGTCATACACTTACCGCGAGTGCTTTCGAAAGTGCGACCGACCCTTTTCCACCAAGACCCGCATACCTCAGTTCAATCCTATCCGTGTGAAGTTGATTGAGTAGATTCCGTAACGGGATAATTTTGGCTTTGAAACATTCCTTGCGGTACAGACTAGCTCCTGTTGTATCGAACGGTTTGGGCGGTTCAACTAAACAACGAACATTATTCCAGTGGTGGGCGAAATGGTCAAAAAGTCACTGCGACGAAGAGCATTTTTATTGAAATAGTTTATGTATTTCTATTGAAATGCACTCCATCGCAGTGATTTTTCAACAAATTTGCCCAGTGCAAGTTAGTTTACCAGGAAATTCTTCTTCAATATCAGTATCGTATTCAGAGTCATTGCTGCTCAAATCTATGCAATCGAACGTCGAAGCTAAAACAGTCAAAACTGACATCCTGAACAGTAATTCAAACAAACAACTCTTCAAGCTTTCTGAGAAAAGATCAGTTGCTGGTTATTAATTACAACTTCCTCAACTCTCTCCTGTTGTATCAACATATCACTTGTTGGTTCCGCCAATAATGGAAGTAAAT
Organism: Turritopsis dohrnii; assembly: GCA_027922465.2. Classification (NCBI taxonomy): domain Eukaryota; kingdom Metazoa; phylum Cnidaria; class Hydrozoa; order Anthoathecata; family Oceaniidae; genus Turritopsis; species Turritopsis dohrnii. Next base: position 1,975,261 of record BQMF02000011.1, read on the forward strand.
AAGTAAGTGAGTCAGAAGGAGCTATGTTGTTTAAAGGAAAGATTTGGTGCTTGGTCTGTAGTATGTCTGGGTATTTTGTGATAATACCTGTCTCGCTTTCCACTTTTTCTACTGAGGAAATATCATCGTTGTCGATATTACTGACCCATCGTCCTGATTTGCGTGGAACTTCCGTTGGATTAGCAGTTTTGACATTTTTTCTATCCTCAGTATTTATTGGGTATGGATCCGAGTTTGTTTCTGTTTTCGAAACCAAATATATTTCAAAGTCATCTACTAGGAGTTGACGCGTCACCGAGTCTTCGTCAGCTAACGTCACATCGACGGAATTACTTGTTTTATCGGCTATTTCTTTGAAGAAGTTGATCGGTTTATTGTTAGGTTCTTGGAAAATAATTCGATTTGATGTAACACGACGCCCCTCCTTCATACCGAGGTGTTTCTTGTGCTTGCTTCGTGAACCGCTACATGCAAAAGCATATTTCCTTGGTGTAATCACAGTGGAGGAGGTCATTTCACTGAAATGTAAAATGTGATTTCAACTATCAAAAGTAATGAGATAAGATTGTAAATTGAGAAACCATGTTGGTCCTGACTATGCCGATTTCACAACCATGACGCGTATGAGAGTGTGAACGTGGATTTTGAGAAGTAACGCCAAAAGAGGCTGGCGTAAGTTGGGTGTCGATTCAGGGCGTAAGAAGGACTAACAAGGTGTTTTGTTGATTTCTTTATAATAACTGGAGTTTTCAGTGCCAATAACATTATAACCTCTGTACGTAGCCTGTAATAGAAAATAACCCATTCGGCAAAATCGCCAAAATGTCACTGTGACGGAGAGAATTTTTATTGAAATTGTGTGCATATTCATATAGAAATGCACTCCTTCGCAGAGATTTTTTAACAAATGTGCCGGCTGGGAATGTCGCATTAGAAAACAAAAGATAGATATAGAAAGTAGCATCGATTTAGAAGTTAATAATAATAATTAACCCGAAGAATGAAGAATGAAAATAACATATATTGAAACCACGGTGCGACACTATTTTCTAATGCGACATTATTTTCTATTACAAGCCTCTTGCAGACGTGAAACAATAAAAGCTTTGGAAATCGTGGTTTATCGAGACAATTATGTAATATATTGTAAACAAGAAAATGAATATCAAAGATACACTGCATTACTAAACGAGTAAAAATAATGAAGATTGGTTCCATATAATTGATTGCGCATGTGCGAAACAACAAAAATGAAAATGATTTTTCGCTTGCATGAAAGATATCCATTCGTTTCGAAGTTTACGGATTATTTCTTGCTTAACCTAAAATAATTTCGCGAAAAAGTTTTCTCTGAGGTGTTGTTTCTCTTTGTAATCAGCGCAAATATCATTAATATTCAGTTTGAAAACGAGACGTTGTTTGTTGTGACGTAATTCACGAAAAGGTCTATCATATCATAAGTAAGCATTTGAACTGCAATGATTTAAAATCTAAGCCTATGAAAATTTTTAAAGTGAAAACAAGTATGTTAGAATAAACACAAAAAGTTATACTTATCATTGACGGATTTCGCGATGAAGTCAAAATGACGACATGCTCTTTGACGACGGACTAACTTTGAACCATCCATGGAAATCCCCTTTTTTTTACAAGAAAATTGCCATTGGACCAGAGTTGTTGTCCAAGGGAGAGTAAAACATGTTTCTTGATGTCCCTGAGAATAATGTCAGAGAAACATGTAGTGCGCTCCCAGCATTTTTTTCAGCTATCATTTTTTATTGACTGTGTGAAGAATAAAAAAAATCAAATTTTAAAAACTGAATTTTTTTGTTGATTTAATTGTTAATAGGCTTATTTTAAACAGTTTCCCATGGTGATTTATAATTTATATGAAAATTTCAAAATTTGTTTCTTTCTCACAACAAGCCCTTGCGGAAATGTTTTATGTAAGTCCTATTAGTTTTATACACCAGTGTATAAAAACTAGCATGTAGCTTTAGCTAAAAATGCCCCCGCGCTCAAGCATTCCAATTTATACAGACAGCAAGCTATACATTAACAGCGGAAACGAAAACAAGTTTTTGGCCGAAAAAAAATGTTTGGGTTGATTTGGGACCTGATATTAGCGGCTTTCATAGATTCGTGTTTTACATAATACGAAACTTTCAATACAAGTCTGTGGGGAAATTTAGAAAATAAGCTTTTTTAAAATACCCGTGTTAGAGAGTGCAGTAATTTCAGCTGACAAATTAATTTACTGCCTTGGGATTTTAACAATAGTCAAATGTTTAAAAATCCATAGCAACAGAAACATTAACTTAATGTTGATTCTTTAATTAAAAAGTCTCTCAAACATTGAGACTTTTAAAAAACATTTTTGATAAAAAGTCCATACAAATTCGTAGTCATATAACTGGAACACGAATCTTATGAAAGCCGCTAATGAGGCAAAGTTATATGCTTAAATATTTCGACAAAATCAGTTTTTGGCATTTCAAAACCAACTTGCAATATGCAAACCAAATAATCTACACTTAAACAGATGAAAATATGCACAAAACTTTGTTACTTTTTGCTATCTCTTAGGTCTAAGTTACACTGATGTTAATATACCTTTCAAAAAGTGTAAATAAGGCTTAACAAGTAATATTAGAAAGTATTTGCTGCAAACAAGAGAAATGTGTGAATTGAAACCATGGATACATATTTTATAATTTTTATAATTAAAATAACATTTGTTAAAAACATTCTGTAAGAGCCAAAAAAAAAAACTTTTTCAAAAAAAAAATTAAAGCGAAAAATCCATTGCGTTTCAAACTTTGATTTAAAACAAAAAATAGCCAAAGTTTACATAAAAAAAACAAGAAAAAAATATATAGGTTTTATTGATCATGATCACACTAGGTTTGGAAGACAGTCAAAGAAGAAAAACACGAAGAACGACCATTTGTAATATGGCTTTCTTGTATACACAGAAATCCAATTAAAATCTTTTGAAGGAAAGATCCGCCAAAAATCAGTGCATTAAACAAAATTATTGAAAGAAAAATTTAGAGTTAAAATATATACAAAAATAAAATGTATGGTTGGCAAAATTTCGGATATCAAGCTGTGCTTCAAAATCCTTGTCGTTCACTTCACTAAAACAACACAAAAGTAACACGAAAACTGTCTAAGCAATTTTAGCATACGATCTTCCTAAATAACATAGTATAATATAATAATAAATTAGGAAAGAGATACGAAAAAACATTCTGTCTCTCCCACTTACAGTACCATGCTTTGAAACGGGAAAAAAGCAAAGTCAGCTAATAATTGTATTCCACCGTGTAACGTCAACACGAAAGTTGGAGGATGATGATGATGATGATGATGAACAAAATCGGAAACTGACATTCGCCTATCTCGTGAAACTACTATGCCTCCTCGCTCGCTTACGCTCGCTGCGGGGGCAATAACATTGTTAAACTTTTTTGAAAAAAATTAATTAAAACGATCTGTTGATACTAAAGCACTCATCCTGTGATTGAACTGTGCGTAGAAAACTATCTTTCATGAAAAGGCTTTTAGATTTCATCTTTCTTGATGAAGTGTCAAATTGTACATTTTTATGAGATCGAACTACATTAATGCATTATTGTGTCAATACACTAAGGAATTTCTATGATAAAATTCCGTTCGCGTTGTTTGGGTGGGCGAGAAATCTGTCGGATATGTTTGTGAAGCATTATCTTAATTGAATCTTGTTTAACAAAATTTGTCGCCCAGTCCTTTAGACTCCCTTCTCCGATACGGGACAAGGGAGTCTGTTGGAGTTTCAACAAGTGAAAGAGATAGCGATGAAGTGTAAACCAACCATTCCAACATTTCATCCACGTTTGCACCAGCCTTAATTTGTTTACAGTGGAATCTCTAATAGCGGTCACTTTGGGGGATCCAGCTTAGCGGCCGTTGCATTAGAGGTGATCGATGTATGGAGGTTTTATATGAATATACTTTTTTTATCAAAAAGGCTGACCGGGATGAGAGGGGCATAAAGAATGATTCATGATCAAAATAAACACAACATTATTGAGCCTAGTGCTTCAAGTCGTAGTGTAACAAGATTCAAAGCACTTACTAAGTCAGCATCACCTAATGTTTTGCGACATTTGCTGGCAGTACAAAGGCTGCTTGACTTCACTTTATAGTTATTGTAAATAAAGTAACAATTTTTTTTTATTTTTCCATTCACTTGCTTGCATAAAGATTTTTTTGACCGTTAAAAGAGGTAAAATTAGACATTGGGACAATAGAAAGTGGCCGTTTGGCCGTTGATTGGAGGTGACCGATGTATGGAGGTTGTTTTTACAAGAGTTTGACAATAAATTCGGCAGGGATTTTTCTGGCCGCTTATCAGGTGACCGTTTAGAGATTCCACTGAATTTGCAAAAAAAATTTTAAAACTGAGTATTAGAAACGTCCCATCCACCCAATTTTTGGGAAAAAAATAAGAAACATCCAAACGCTTACTTGAAAAAGACGCTTTTACGTGTATGTTACAATAATCATTTCGCGTGACCATGCAGAGGAAATGCATCGATTTTCACTTTGTCAAAGAAATAGTTCGAGTAGTTCCATTTAACTTGATGTACCATATTTTCTCTAACAAACGCCGCCCTCTGATAAACGCCGCACTTATAGCCGGACATTTGTAGTAAACGCCGCCCTCTAATAAACGCCGCATTTTTAAAAGAGGCGTTCATTAGTAAACAGGCTAAACAAGAATTAGTTTAAATAGTTCGATAGTTTTATTTGTTTTATATCAACAAATTCTTCCACATTTGCATGAATATTTTATGTGTAAGGGATTGTTCACAAATGATGTCAACCATTTTTTCAAGATTTTTGACCCCCCCTCCCCCCTCTGTCAACCTGCGTTGCCCCCTCCCCCTCAGTTGACGTCATCGTTTGAGAAGACCCCCCCCCCCCCCCCCCCCCCCCCCCCCCCCTCCAAAACAAAACAACCTCCGATCAAACTCCATCTGTGCTTATTGTTCTACGTTCGTGCATCACGGACCACATCAAGATCACATTAAGTGTTAACATTTTCATAAGAAACTTTACTTAATTAGAAAAATCAAGGTTCTGCAAAATTGTGTGGGTTGACGTCAACTAGTATCATATCCCCCCCGCCCCCCCTCCCCCGTCAACCAGCGTCAACTTTAGCATAACCCCCCCCCCCCCCCCCCCCCCTAACAGTTGACGTCATTTGTGAACAGTCCCTAATTAATTGCCATAAATGTTTTCATCTCATAAAAGAGAACGGCGACAGTGATAGTGCTCTTCTTTGACATTTTTATGAACAAATCTTTTGTGTAAAACAGTTCCACGCAATCTTTTGTAACCTTTTTTAGGATAAGAGGACATTGTTGTTTAAGTTTGCTTTTATGCTTTTATAAACCCCGCCCTCTAATGAACGTCGCCCTCTATTAAACGCCGCATACAAAAACTGGGATTTGTAATAAACGCTGCGGCGTTTATTAGAGGGAATACGGTATCTATATCTACAGAAATTGAGAACTATTTTAATCAATCATAGCTATAATACCACCGTACTACAATCCAACTCCTACTGTCTCCATAGAAACGACGTAAAAACAACAACAACAACAACAAGATGTTTACGAAAGCATTTCTTTAACAAATAAATATCATTTACACATTCAAAATTCTGACATCTGACAAGAAAACGGATTTAAATTCACTCCAAACAAGATCATGTTATCAAACTCAGCAGCGACTCTTTGTGTTTCTTGGCAAGTCTTAATATATCTTCTGAAAGAGTTTGCACGCTTTTGTAATTCGCAACTTCTGTCGAGAAGATGTCACAGAGAAAACCAACCATTGCATTCTAGAAAAGTAAAGCCACGGATCATAACACATGATCAGACCACGTTGGTCATACAGTCTTCTATTCTATGGTCACACAGTCTTCTATTCTATGGTCAACTAAACGGAACGGAAACTTAACGTACTTTGAAAGTATTGCATAGCTCATTGAGTTCAGTTACTGGACCGAGAAATCCCCATGCCAACATCGGGGTCAAGTGCATCGAAATGTCATAAAACCGAGAGAAAAATCCAGCCGGATTCTAAAGAAAAAAGCTCGGTTTTGAACAGGAAAACTCAAACAATCCAGGGATTACCGATAAGAATGTTGGAACAATGCACATATTGATACAAAATGCACTCTCTGTTCGATCCAAGTGAAAGAAGAGAGCGAAACGAAAGTAAATTTGACCTCCAAACGTCGCTTTTTGGTTTTAATGACCGTCCAAATAGCTGTGGATAGTGCCTATGATGACAAAAGATCATATATAATCTTCAACATCAATAATGAAGTTTCTACAAGGTCACACGATTTTTTTCTTTTCCTTTTCAACAGACGACATGATAGAAAAAAACTCTCACCGTCTCTTTGAACCTGGTTGACAGCCATCTGTTTTGTATAGCTGTTGTGATGGCGGAAGGAGGGTTTTCGAGATCATGGAACGAATCCATGATCAGGAAATCCAATATTATGTCATAGAAATTCAAACAGCAGACCTAAAGTATCACAAAAATGATTTCATTACAACCAGTGGTAGGAAAAACGCAAAAGCAAAAAACTTTCACTATCAGCTCACCCCTCGACTTTTCAACTCTTCTTCGATATCGTGCCAGTTCTCAAGGTCTTTGCAATACTCAATCATATCGTCGAATTCAGTGAAGAATGGATCAGTATCCTGTGGTCAAACACACCGTGATTATCTTATGTTGTTGACATAAAGTATAAAAGTGAGTAAATGAGAATCCTCATACATACATAATTAGCTTTGACCAACAACCTCGTTAACATTTCCCTTCCAGTTGCAACAAACCACTCTCGATCATCGTTATTGCGAAAGAGGTTCTACAACACCACCAAACGCAAAGAATGAATTATCACAGTATACCTTCATACCTTCACTGTCTATACCTTACATTGCACAAAGTAAATTAGGTAGATTATGAGTTTACCTTAAATGCTCCTCGAATACAGTGAACTTTTACACAGAAATCTATGTCATTATCACAACACAGCGTTTTAGACCTGAAAAGTATTTGCTATAGTACAAAGATAGTCATGAAATGAACGACAAATAATAAAGAAAACCAATAATACCTGAGGGTACGAACTGGAACACCGTAATGAGTGAGATACTCGATCCCATGCATATAGTAATCATTTTTACTGAAATGAATGAGATTATATTAAAACACAAAAATATACTGACTAATGGTTTGATAACAACACTTGGATGATAGGATCCAATCAGAAAGCATTGCTACGTTTGTTGAGTTATTCGTGAAGGTCTGCGAATCGAAAATTCCATCTGGAAACCATTTTAGATTTCTTCAAGGGAAATACTAAAAAAAAATCAAACTCACTTTTGCTTGGCGATGAGTTCTTTTAGCGTTCTTTCAAATGACATCATACCATCCGAAATTGCATCCTATAAGAATAATAAACTATCACCAGCACCTTCTTTCCGTAAGGATGGAACCTACAAGTGTTCGAGTGATCCCAAACTTCAAACCTCAAAGCCAACTGATTCTGTTGCTGACACGAAAGAATCCAGATCACTATCATATTCTTCGTCTTCAAAATTCTTTTGATTTCGAATACTTTCGACGAGTTCCTTATAACTCGAAGCTTCAAGATGGTCAACCTCTTCAATATCATCGATCAGACCTTCCAACATGCTATGTTGTTGTTGCTGTTGTTCCAAAATATAACTATTAGTTTTCTCAGTTACAACTTGAATGTTTTGAGCAAACGTCAGCAATTCTCTTAAGCGACTGAGTTCACTTTCGATTTTACTATTTGTGTTTTTGTAATTATTACTATTGTTCTTCATTCCAAATATTTCTTCCACTTCTGTCACCGATTGGTCTAATTCAGTAATAGCATCATTCAAATTAATGTCTTTTGCTTCATCTAGCACTGCAACAGGAAAAGAAATATACTATACAACAAATAATAATGTCAACTATGACTGCTATTCAAAGGAGCGTAATTACTTATAAAGTCATATTGCAGTCATATTGAGTATTTGAAGAGAATAGACATACTTGATGGAAAAATTCAAATTTTATACAGTAACAAAATCCAAACACAGGAAAAAATGTAAATGCACAAGCAGGACCGATATCAAATTGATCTTCCATTTTACTTTCGAAAAGGTAGCAGAAAAACTCCATTTAAAAAAACAGCTGTGAAACAAAAGTTTTGAACTAATTATCATTACAGGCATACCTTGTTGCGTTTTATTAGACTTGGTGCTTGTAAATGAAGATCTACGAGAACTCCGACGACTTCTTTGACGTTTTAGTAATCTTCTTGAACCTACTATTGTGATTTCTATGTTTATAATTTTCAAGGAGTTCCTCTGCAGTCTTCTCCATTTAGAAAACAATGCACAGGTGGGGTCCATTCCCCTAAATTTTGAACTGACATGTTTGCACGAGGAATTAAAAAACATAAAAAGCTTTGAGATAAAGGAATAACGATCTCGGCCTTCAATCTTAAAGACCTTCGCTTTGTAATTGAAGTGCTGCACTCTTGTGCAGTTATCAATTATGAAGACATATTGCCATTTTAGTCAAAAAAAAGGTTTCATTGATGAGTGTGTAAAGATGCAGAGATAGAACCTTGATTGGTCAAGGTAGCAATGTATTGACTTCAATAAAGCAAACAACCGAAAGAGTGACTCATCATTTGATTGGGTGAATAACAAGTGCAAGTGGTGGAGAAGACTGCTTTTCAAGTAATACTAAATTGGTATGAAAAAAAAAACATTACTTGAAGAATGTTGGTCTTCTTTGATGACAACATGCCTTTTACCACCAATAATCATTGGTTGCTTTGATGCGCGACTTTTTGCATTGATCGAAGTGCCTGACCAGGTAGGAAGTAAGCGACCATTCTTCAGATAATTCTTTGTAAGATATATTAGGGTGCCAACACCAAGTATTGATGACAATACAAGTAGTTTCGTTTTGGTTGTTGCAAGGATCGAGGACAATCCTGCAGCTGCGGTAGAATCCATTTTATGCAATCAATTTGAATTAAAATATTACCTAAGAAATGATATTAGAGTGCTTTTACTGTATTCTAGAAAATTCTGGATTCACCTAACTGGCTGAAGAAAACAACATCAACACTAAAATACTTTTAATACATAACTAGTAACTAGAGGGTGTGGAGTACCTTTTCCAAATGAAATAAATTAAAATTCCAAATCTAAAATTATGTTTAAGATTGTTCATAGTATATCATTACATTTCCTTTTAAACTCTAAAAATAGACATCTATTTGGGACCATTCACTTCTATAGTGGAATGCCATTAGAATAGATCAGAAATAGAACTCCCATTACATGACAGAGAGGGTGTGTGGTATACAGTGACTGCACCCAAGTGCTTTTTATCAGTTGTGAGAGATCTGCTTCCATTCACAAAAAATTTCATGGTTGAAGTACTGTCTTCAAATACAAACTCACCACATCTGTAAAAAAAGAAATCATTTCTTTAGCGACTTGAGCTTTGTAATTCTCATGTTGAATTGAAACTTGCACAAAGGATTAGATACTGGTACTCTGTCTTACAAGCTCAAGTTGAATATACAATTTGCTTGCACTTTTCGCTTGCTCTTGAAGTCACTATAATATTTACTATAATAATACTGGTAGCAAAGGTGCCATGAAGCATAGTAGTAGCTGTTGGAGATTCAAGCAAGATGTTGGTTAATGCAATTTCTTCTCCACTCAACTAAGTTAATAAAGGAGAAACTGCAACAGAGGTCACAGCTGCTACACTCTCTGTTTTCTCTTACAGATTCGTTTTGACTCCCCACTTCCTAAGAATTGCCTTTCCCATGGTTTGTCTATAGAATTTGTTAGTGAACCCTTAACAGCCCTGCATAATTTAGTCAAAAGGCTGAGAATCCTACACATACATAGGTCAGCCCCAACTAAAAAGATATTATATAATTATATATAGGAGAAGTATAAGAGTATAAGAGTATAAGAAAGTATAAGAGAAGACATGTGGGGGTACCTTAAGGGAAGAAATTGTTTGCGGAAGAAATTTTGGCGGAATATATTTTTGCGGATGAATGACTCAAAAATGCCATATTTAGCGGAAGAAATTTTTGCGGATGAAGACCTCAAAGGAGATTTTGCGGAATTAATTTTTGTGGATGCAACAAATTTAATAAAATCGAAAGTCGGGAAACACGTAGTTTAGTATCTGGGTATATACAAACTTTAGGAAAAAGCAGATTTTATGGAATAACATCTATTTTTCATCAGTTAAAGATCAAAAAAGAATACTAAGCTATAACAAACAGATAATGTAGCTGGGTCTTATCTTTGATCAGAGAAGGTCAATGTAGCGCCAGCAACTGAGAATATGACTCAGTCAAAGTCTACTTCCCATAAAGAAAAGGATCGTTTCTCAAAGTAAAAGCAACAGTACGAAGCGCTAAACCAGCCGCAAGTGCAGATGCTGCTTGTATTGTTATTGACGAAGAGTAATAAATAAGTCCTTAGATGTTCAATAACCAAGACTTCTTTCCTTTTCAACCCCCTTTTTCATTCTCAAACGTTTCGTAAAGGCAAGACTTCCAGTTTATGCAAAGCAAAGTGAAAAATCAATTCTTTACGGGTAAAAAATTTCAAACATTTTGCGGATTAAATTTTTGTTGGTGAAGAATTTCGAAAATTTTGTGGAAATTATTTTTGCGGATGACCAATATTTATTCATTTTGCGGAATTTATTTTTGCGGATTTGAGGGAAATCCGCAAAAATAAATTCCGCAAAAAAAAGTTCCGCACAAATTTCTTCCGCAAACAATTTCTTCCCTTAAGGTAGATACTAAATGGTACTTTCTGTACTTTCACTTGTCCATGTTTCTTGTTTGGCGAGTTCACATTAAGAATATCTACAACGGAGAAAGTATGATCTTCCCCCGTAGATACAATTCTCAAAACCGCGAGACAACAAAAGCACGTGTTTATGCAGAAGGAATATTTTATGCTTTTTTGCAAAAGATTTTTCATATCATGGACGATCATTTCATTGTTTATCATCGGGGAAATTTTAGTGGGATGTTTACCAGTAGGACAGTCCAAGCTCATAGTATATATCATTCAAAGATACGAGAATTTGGTTTGAATGTTCCTGCGCAGTTCATTTAAAATCCAGGCAAACATGGAAGAATTAACCCTAACCCTAACACTATTTGAAAAATGTGAAAGTGATGAAAACATTTGTTGAACATATTATATGAAAGGTGGTTAAATTCTTAAATTCTTTCATGCAATATTTTGAATTAATGGGGATTTTGAATTCAAATGATTCTAAAACAATTCTATCATAATCTGTTCAGAATCCAAAGTGCAAGAGTTGGGTTGTATGTTTGACCGTTGACTCTTACTCTGCATAATTTCTTTGTTATTTTCACCAAATTATTAGAAACGATGTCTAATCAGCTAATATATATATACAAAATAACAACCAGTTATCTTCATTCAACTGGAACTAATTTTTTGCAAAAACCAACAGATCTTTTTTTAAAAATCGAATGTTCGAATGTTTTGAATTCGTACGATTTTAATCAAAGCAAAAAGAAAGCATCATAAACATCAAAATCAATTTTGAATTGTGTGTGGGCTGGTGAGTAAGTAAAATGGCATAGCGAAGGCTGGATAACACGTCTATAGGCATTAAATGCAACGCCTTAAAGGATTAAGAGAAAGGCATGAAAAACAAAGAAGTATATATCCGCCAAGTATAAAAGTTCAAAAAACACTCTATCAACATGGGTGAAGAATAAGAATAAACTGGCCACTTCTTTGGAGAAAGGGATGTCTTCTCAATGCAAAAGTACGCGATGTGGAAACTACAAGCAGTTAGATAAAGCTGTCTTTTATTGGGTTGTTGTAAAATGAAGTCAAAGCGTTCCCATTCTCAAAGAGAAGGCCCTATAATCAGCTGCCGAAATGAAGGTTCAAGGGTTTAAAGCATCGGTTTGTTTGGACTTTTCATTTTGAAATATCTATTTTACCGATTATATAATACAGTTGTCGTTATTCAGTGTCATCATTCATTTTTTATTGTTTTACCAACCTTTCGAAAACTCAAACTCTCGATAGGTTGAACCTTTTTCTAGGTCCTGTAAAAGTTCGAGTTATCGAGAGTCAACTATTATATTTTCCCAAAGTTGTGAACATTTTATCAGCTGTTGTGATGATGACCATAGGAAAAATATATATCATTCGCAAAATAAGTAAACCATGGAATAAATTCCCATAGCTTAGAAATATAAGACAAGAATGCGACTAATATTCCCCCTCAAACAGCTGAATCAAAAACATCAACAAGTCTATAGCTAATAGTGGTAATTTCGTCATAAAAAATGTAAAATCTTTATTCTTGTAGAAACTTTCCAGGTTTCCTATTTTTTTGTATATACAATAAAATAAAAGGAAAACAATGCAATTCAACAGAACACTTTTGTATGTATATACAAATACAGAAGATATTGAAAAGGATTTTTCATGGCTTGTTGTATATAATACCGTAAAGCGGGGTGACTTCGATCAGTAAAAATAAACTGTTTAAACTCTGAAATTAAAGTGCGTTTTTCACATTTTTTAAGATTTTCATTTAGGTTCTTATTGTAAAATATAATCAGAATCGTCTTCAAGCGAAACAATCAATTTCTTCCGAAATTAACGACGAAAAACATCAAAAATTTTACCGCTCACATTGGTCATCGCTCTACGTCGTATTCAAGAGTCTAGCCTGGACATTTCTGGTACATATGTGAAGTATAGAGGCTGAATGTAAAGAAAATTATAATATGTCTGAAAGAAATTCTGTTCTTCACCGCTATATTCTGTTTTTCTTTTCCTTATTCCTTTATCGATAATATCGTGTTAATAAAAACACGAAAAAAACGAATGTTTTATATCGCTATCTTATATATAATAGCGAGTGTGTGTCACACTTTTATTTTGGAGAGTGATAAATTTTGTTGAATTTTACGGTCAAAATCTTCTTAATCGTGGTCATATTTTTCGTTAGGCCATGCGTTTTTTAACGATTATTATATAGTAGCAAGTGCCGTGGCGTCAGTTTTTTAATGTACCACGGGGAATCATTGCATTGCATCCCCAATCGAATGCGACGTTTTTGGGGAAATAACTCGAGACCCAATAAGGAAAACTGACGTTTTTTAGGGTCCACGATACGGGTGATGGAGTGACGCAACATTTGGGCCTAAATTATTTTTGGTATTGCGGCTATGACGTCATCAAAATCTTTGATCGGTGATATCTTTGCAACGGTTGGTCGTAGCGAAACGATCCCATACATTTTTTTGATCAGTTTTCCGAGCTCTACAACATGGGTACACTTTTAAGTCGCGAATCTGTAATTAAAATTTTCGTCACGGGGGGAACGCGATACTTGACACATCGTTTTCGAAGTTAAAGTTGGTAAAAATTTTTACCCGGGTTACTAGTAAGTTACATATTCGCAAGAACTTCGTGAAAAGTCGTCGTATCTCATGAGAGATTTAATGACTTACCGAAGAAATTTTAATAAGCGTGCTCTTTCCCCATGATGATAGATCTCAAAAATTTTGTTTAAGATACAATGAAATGTCAATGTTAATTTCGTTTCGTATTAACGAGGGTCACACATGTGTGAACGTCTTAAATATCTTTTGTTTTACTAACATTCGCTGATCTTTTACGGTCAAACATTTACCTCGAATGACAAATGGTGGTCTGTTAATATTGTAATAATGGCGCTTTAAAAACATTGTCAAATACAATTATAAGTAATTTGGCACTTCTCATAAGCTGATCGAAGTCACCCCATAATCGATATTGTCGTTTTCTTGGAAAGATCAGGTTATTTCTCTGGAATTACAAGTTTAGTTAATGTGAAATTTTGCACTGAAATAGAAGAAATATGTAATGTAATGATTCCAAAGTTTCAGAAGTAATGGTTTAGTATTTCGGAAGTTACTTTTAAAATAGTGGCAAAATTGATCGAAGTCACCCCGCTTTGCTTTACGGTAATTTGTGTATAAGGAAATGATGGTTACCATAAACGGCGCTGTGAAAGAATACCGGCTAAAGTTTTTAAAAATGATATGAAGTGTGCTCGTTGTAAACATGGTTCAATACATAATTATATAATTACAAACAAAAGCCATTGAAAGATTTTTCATTTACTAGTACGGATCCCTGTTTGTGAGCCTTTGAAATTTCCTAATGCAGCCAAAATATATTTACATAGTCAACGTTGCATACACTACTTTGTAAATTAAGAAAAAACTCATTAAGCAGAAAAAACAGAATGTTACTATGAAACTATGACCAAGCCGACATAAAAAAAGCACATAGAAAACAGCCAGACCAGACATGATAAAAAGTGTGCAAAACCCAAAGCTCAAAGTCCTTCTAGACATTGTTTCGTTTACCGTAAGATTACTTGTCAGTAAATATGGCACCAAAGCTTTGCACAAGAAGGCGGTCTTCAGAAGGTTACGAACATTTTTTTCCCTGTCCTCCGAAATTGTCCTATATTTTCTCATTTCAGAGGACATTTAAGGTCTCTTTACAAGTTTATAGGTATTTATAGTTTTCTCACTTGATCACGTAAAAGAAAATATAATATGTAGAGCGTGAAGGAATTTCCTAAATTATGATGCTTTTTGTAAGTGCGCAGTGCAGCCAAGTGTGCAATAATAGGTGGCACTATTTTGCATAACCTCTATGATTCTGAATTTCACGCTGATTAATATCACATGAGAACCTGGGTCTCCAAATCAACAGGTTAAGGTTAGTGTTAGAAAAAAAGATCTTTGTAATATCTGTATTTGGCATTCAACAAGAACACAAACAAGAAGAGGAGAAAGATGATAACAAATACTGTAATATTGTAAACAGCAACGGGGTTCCTCTTTCCGCCAAATTGTTCTTCTTTCTGCTAACTAATTTCACGTTAATCAAACAAAAGTTATGCAAATAACAATTGTATGGAATTTAGTGTTAATAACCGTGTAAAGCGGGGTGACTTCGATCAATTTTGCCACTACCGTCTTCGTGTCTAATTACGGACAGCCTTTGTAATTACGGACATCAAAATGTAAACAAACATTCTTGTCACGAAAATAGACATGCGTTCTTGCCAAGTTCACCACGTATAACTGAATAAAATGTTTTATGAAACAGAGCAATCCAATAGAGAGCAATCGGCATTCGGCATTCACCGCGTGCGGTCATAAAAAATCTATGTGATGTGATACCGCGCTATCTACATGACACACCTTAATTCTTAATTCTTAACCTTACATCATAACCTTATATCACAACGTGAAAACAACTTGTTTTGAACAACGATATATTTTCTTTAAAATATGAGTGGTGGTAAAGTCTCAAATAAGTCAATTCAAGAATCCATAGAAATTTTTAGAGAAGAGTTTACTGTAAACTCGAAAAGTTTGAAGGACGAGATCATTTCGATAAGAGAAACTGTTATCAAGAATCTACTAGAAGATAATAAAAGACTTCGTCAAAAAGTCAAAGAACTTGAAGAGAATCAAAAAGATAACGCTTTCCTCATAATTACCGCTGAAACTCATAGTCAAGCACTTGAACAGTATACAAGAAGAAACAACCTTGAAATAGATGGAATCCCTGAAAAGGTAACTGATGAGGAGTTAGAAGGTAAGGTTATAAGCATTCTCAACGCTATAAATATTGATGTTACACCGAAAGAAATTGAAGCATGTCACAGACTTCCATTATCTCAATCTCAAAAAAGCAAAAAAGCTGCGAAAACTGTTATTGTGAAGCTTGTCAATAGGAAAGTGGTTGAAAAAGCCTGTAATAAAGTAGCTCGAAAAAAGCTCAGGGATTGTGATAAAACTACCTTTGGCTTCACTGATACGACTGAACTATTTCTGAACGAAAACCTGTCGCCTTATTATAAATATATGAGTTGGATGCTCCGATGTCTGAAAAGAGGTAATAAAATAAACAGTTTGTGGTTTTTTAATGGAAACTTGTGCTATAAAGTTAATGAAAACTCTAAACCTGTTAAGGTTAAACATGCTGCTGAGATCGAAGAGGCTTTCCCGGAATTTGATTTCTAAGTATATTGTGTATTATAAATTTTTTATGAATACTGATATTGTTAACTCTAAGCCTTATCTCAGGCTCTATTAGATCCTGATCTTCTAAGTTTTTTTTCTACTTTCTATCGTTCAAACAAAATGGCGTGTCATGTCATGTATGATTTTGTTGACTGTGAAATTTAATTTCACTGACATAGTATATAAGAGAATTTGTCAATTTTTTGAAGGCATTTTCGATTGCTCAATTTTATACGTCTATTATCTAAGTCCGGTTTGTATCTGCTAAATTTTGTTGTGTTTTTTTAATTTAATTTATATTCATAGATTTTTTTTTATTCATAGATTTTTTTTATATATATATCTGCTTTTTTCTTAGTCCTTGTCTAACAGAAGGTAGTTTAACAACTACATTTGTATGACTAGAGATAGTAACATCTACCCATGCTCTATCTGCTCAAAAAATGTCAGTAATAAATGCAACTCTATACAATGTGATATTTGTGACCTGTGGGTCCACCAATTTAGATGTTCTGGCCTGTCACGAAACCAATTTGATATCTTGAAACAGCCCAACTCAGGCAGCTGGCATTGCTCCAACTGCCTAAACTCAATTTTGCCCTTTCCAGTAGACATTTCAGTAAATACTAATAAAAGTGATGCTAGCTTGGAACTGAGTGATGAACTAAAATCCCTCCTATCAGATCTGAATAATGTTATCACTGGTCTTGTGACCAATGATGACAAAGATGAAGACGAATTTGAGATCCAATTTCATTCCAATAGTTGCAGCTACTTAAACTGCAATGAATTTAACTCTATGTTTACAAATACACCCACAAACCTTTCAGCCTTTCACCTCAACATTGCATCCATGTCCAAACACTTTGAAAAACTTGAGAACCTGTTAGCCCAATTAAATTGTGAATTTAGCATTATTGGTGTATCCGAAACAAGGAGTTTGGTTAATGATGAGTCTGATCCTATTGAACAAGATTGTAGTTTTCCAATCCAAGGATACAAAAAATATTTTACCCCTACTGAATCTTCAGCTGGTGGAGTATCTTTATATGTATCTGAGTTGTTTACATCTAAACCACGAAAAGACCTAGATGGTCTATGCAAACTTTCGCACAACCTTGAATCTGTTTTTAGTGAAATCAATGTACCAAAAAAACCCAACATTATTGTTGGTACAATTTATAAACATCCAATTATGTCAATTAATCTATTCAATTCTGATTACCTCAAACCACTTTTACACAAAATCTCATCTGAGAAAAAGCAAATTATTCTATTAGGTGACTTTAACATTGATCTTTTAAAATGTGATGATGAACCTGAAGTGTCCTCATTTATGGATACCTTAGGATCTAATTTCATTCTCCCACAAATCCTTTTACCGACAAGAATAACAGAGAACTCAAAAACTTTGATTGATAACATCTTTTCCAGTCCTACTGATGCTGGCACAGTGACTGGAAATTTTTGCTATTCAATTTCAGACCACTTACCACAATTTTGTCTATTTCCCTCGCTTGAATCTGTTGTAACTAATGATGGCCCTTTTTACCGCCAAGATTGGTCCAAATTTAATAAGGAGGATTTTATCCTCGATTATCTTAGCATCGAATGGAACTCTCTATTTGAGAAATTTGGTTATGATCCTGACCGTTGTCTTAATGTTTTCAATGACAAAATCAAAGTACTTGTAGAAAAACATGTTCCCACAGTCAAACTCACCAAGCGTCAAATTAAATCTAAACTCAAACCTTGGATAACAACCGGAATTCTGAAGTCAATTTCAAAACGTGACTTCTTTCATCGGAAGTTTATTAAAGCCAAATGCCCAGAAGCTAAAGCCAAATATTTTGCATCTTTTAAGGCACACAGGAATTCAATTGTATCCCTGTGTAGACAAAGTAAATTAAACCATTACACCAGATACTTCAATCGTCACTCTAATAACATGCGTAAAGTCTGGTCAGGCGTTCATGACTTAATTGCATCTAAAGCTAGTAATTCTGCAAAACCTATATCAATCTCTGTCAAAGATACAATAAGCTCTGATCCAGAAACTGTAGCTAATCATTTTAACAACTTCTTCACCTCCATCGCTGACTCCATAAGGTCTGAAATGCAACCTCCTCATAACCACTTTTCAAGATTTCTCAAAAACCGAAATCAGTACTCAATGTTCCTGACTCAAACGTCCCCTGATGAAGTTGCTGAAATAATTAGCTCTTTCTCATTATCAAAATCATCAGGACCTAACAGTATACCTGTTAGAATTCTGAAACTTATTAGACCTGACATAGCTGAGCCCTTATCTTTTTTAATTAATAGGTCTTTCATTACAGGAGTATTCCCTTCTGTACTGAAGACCTCTAAA
Source organism: Turritopsis dohrnii (assembly GCA_027922465.2). Classification (NCBI taxonomy): domain Eukaryota; kingdom Metazoa; phylum Cnidaria; class Hydrozoa; order Anthoathecata; family Oceaniidae; genus Turritopsis; species Turritopsis dohrnii. The sequence goes on from BQMF02000011.1 coordinate 1,993,872, forward strand.
GTTATTCCAGTATTTAAAAACAAGGGGTCTCCCCTTGATGTTTCCAATTACCGTCCAATCTCATTACTTTCAAATATTGAAAAAATTTATGAGAAGATAATGTATTCTCGTATCATTAATTTTCTTAATCGCTTTAATCAAATTTACACTAAGCAATTTGGTTTTCGCAAAGCTCATTCTACCATTGACACCCTTATTAACATAACTGAACGTATCAGGGAAAAACTTGATAAAGGTGAGTTTGCCTGTGGTGTTTTTGTTGATTTACAAAAAGCCTTTGATACAGTCGATCATGAAATTCTGTTAGCTAAATTAAATCATTATGGAATTCGTGGTATAATCAACGATTGGTTCCAATCTTATCTCTCAAATCGCTCCCAGTTTGTAGCAATTGCAAATTCTAAATCTATACGCAAAATCATAAAACATGGAGTTCCACAAGGATCAGTTTTGGGTCCTCTGTTGTTCTTGATCTATATTAATGATTTGCATTTTTGCATTCATACCTCCGAAACTTATCATTTTGCAGATGACACTCATCTACTTAATTTTTCTAAAACTGTTTGGTCACTATGTGGAAGAGTCAATACTGATCTCAGAATTTTAGTAAGTTGGCTTAACGCCAACAGAATATCACTCAATTCAGGAAAAACTGAATTCATCATTTTCCATTCTCCTTGGAAGCGTATAGACTGTATACCTCGTCTAAAGTTGTCAGGTAAAATCCTGACTCCCAGCAAAAGTGTTAAATACCTAGGTGTTCATTTTGATGAACATCTAAAATGGAAGACTCATATTTCAACTATTGCAACTAAACTACGCAGGGCTAATGGGGCTCTCTCCAAACTTCGTCATTTTGTCCCCACTAAAGTCTTAACCAATGTGTATCATGCAATATTTGCTTCCCACTTTAGATATGCCTCCCAAATTTTCGGACTGTGTGACAACTCTGTTACTCACAGACTTCTCACACTTCAAAACTTTGCATTAAGACTTTTAACTTTTAATGGGCCGCGAGTCTCAGCTACTCCTTTGTATTCTCAACACAAAATTTTGAAATTCTTCGACCAAGTGAAAGTTATGAATATGATATATGTTCATAAATTTCTTAATGGCAACCTGCCTATTGATACTCTAAATACACTCAATATTGAGAGAACTAGCCACTCATTCAGAACCAGGGGTAACACCCTTAGTCTACTGAAACTGCCAAGTGTTAACACTACTAACTATGGTTTAAATTCGTTTACACGTCTTGCTACCATTCAATGGAACTTTTTGCAAAATCATTTTCGAAACTCGAATTTATCTGAAATCAAACTAGCTAAACTAAAAAAGATATCATTTAACTTTTATCTAAATAAATACATTGAACAGTGAAAAGCAGATTTAGCACCTGATGTTATTATTATAAAATTGAATTTAAAATTATAAAAGAAATTTTTTTTTTTTTTTTTTTTTTTTATATATATATTATATATATATTACTTATTTAATTATTTAATTATTTAATTTTTTATTTTTTCATTTAATTTTGTAAACTTTTTATTTATTTTTTTATGGCTGGCCCTTATTATATTAGCCTAGCTAAAAGGGGCTCCCACATCTTTATTGATGAAATAAATTTTTCTATTCTATTTTTCTATTCTACTAACACTTGGAAGAATAATGGACCGTGAAAATCATAATGGCCTATATTTCAATACTCAGTAAAAAGTGTCCTCCCCCACTATGATTGACGTACAAAAACTTTATTTATTTGACTTGTTTTATGATAATTAACTTTCTAAAAGCATGATCTAAAAACATTTTCATTCCTCAATTCATTTTTAAACATAAATTTTCGACCTGTCGATATTTCATGACGGAGGTGGCCATTATTATTTTTTATCCGTAAATATGGCTACCATTGTACACACGGAGCTCATAAAAATACGCACGATTCTCAAGAGAGCGCAGTCTACTTTAAATCTTTAAAGTCTAGAAAAGTAATGGCATATTGGTAATTTTCTAGCGTTTTAATTATCTCTGAAGTTTGTTTTATTACAGTTTGGTTGACAGTACGGGATGTGCCGTGTTTTTAATTTACAGACGGTTGGAATTATGTTTTGTCGATGTCCGTAATTACAAAGGCTGTCCATAATTAGACACGAAGACGGTATTTTAAAAGTAACTTCCGAAATACTAAACCATTACTTCTGAAACTTTGGAATCATTACATTACATATTTCTTCTATTTCATTGCAAAATTTCACATTAACTAAACTTGTAATTCCAGAGAAATAACCTGATCTTTCCAAGAAAACAACAATATCGATTATGGGGTGACTTCGATCAGCTTATGAGAAGCGCCAAATTACTTATAATTATATTTGACAGTGTTTTTAAAACGCCATTATTACAATATTAACAGACCACCATTTGTCATCCGCGGTAAATGTTTGACCGTAAAAATCAGCAAATGTTAGTAAAACAAAAGATATTTACGACGTTCACACATGTGTGACCCTCGTTAATACGAAACGAAATTAACATTGACATTTCATTGTATCTTAAACAAAATTTTTGAGATCTATCATCGTGGGAAAAGAGCACGCTTATTAAAATTTCTTCGGTAAGTCATTAAATCTCCCATGAGATACGACGACAGCGTTTTTTTCAGGGGTTTTTTGCTACCGGAAAACGGTAGCAAAAACTCAATCTTGAATTGAGTTTTGAAACTCAATCTTGAATAAGAGCAAAACAAAAAAACTGAAAAAATAAAAAAAACTGTCAAATAGGGATTCATTGACTCATTACAATCAGTAGTTGAGTGTTCTTTTTGTTCAAAAACTCTCTGTCTTTATGCATCGCCCTTTACATGTGCTGGTGTAGAGAGATGGACTCCTTGTTTACCACCTAGCTCCTCTTCCATTTTTATTTCGTTTTCGATTGCGATTGTTAAATTGCAGAACGATAATTGAATAGTGTGAAATGTATTTCTATGAATGCGCGCAGACAGTCTGTTGTGTATTTTTCAGCCGTATTTTTATTTCTATTGTGTATTTTTAAATAGAGCTCGTCTCGAGAGACTTCTTTTGTTACACATACGTGATAGGTAGCCATAAATTTGAATGTATTAATCCATTATTTTCGGTGCTTTTTCTTACCTCAAAATACGCTACTCGTTGCACTATACCACCTGTAATTTCTAACATTTTGATCTTTCACATTCCTTTCTCATTCCATAATAACGTAATAAGTTTTTCTTTTTCAATGGTTTTTCCTTCGTTTTTTATGCTACATTTTATCATTGCGTAACCAGCTGCACGTGTGATCACGCAATCGAAAACGAAATAATAAGTTATTTAATTTTCATCTGAAATAATGTTGCCAACAACATTATTCTTGTTAAATCCACGTACGTAAGAATTCTCCTGGGAAGTGAATTCTTCGGCGATCTGGCTGTTCCTTATTTCAAAAATTTTTCAACCCCTCTATCGGGTGTCACTGTCCAAGCAAACAGGTAAACAACAGTTATGAAACTCAATCTTAAAAGTAAAAACGGTAGCAGCTAAAAATCCTGAAATAAAGCCTGGACGACTTTTCATGAAGTTCTTGCGAAGATGTAACTTATTACGATATAAAACATTCGTTTTTTTCGTGTTTTTATAAACACGATATTATCGATAGAGAAATAAGGAAAGTAAAAACAGAAGCGGTGAAGAACAGAATTTCTTTCAGACATATAATTTTCTTTACATTCAGCCTCTATACTTCACATATGCGTATTGACTAAAACAAGGACCCAGCTGGAACCATCAGGAACCGGCTGGAACCACCAGGAACCAGCAGAGAACCAGCTGGAACCACCAGGAACCGGCAGTAAATAATTCAGGAACCAGCTGGAACCAGCGGAGTTACAAAATATTTTAAAAAAAGACGTGGTCATTCTCGTACAACGTATCGTGTTCCCGATCCCCGCTCGCGATCAGAATTTGTTGTGATACTTTGGATGTATGGAAATTAGTTCGACTTGGTATGGCCAAACGGACCTAGATGAGAAATATAGAAATATAAGCATTTTTTAACACGGACAAACGACCAGGCTTTTAAACGAAAACAGCATGTGAAGAGAGACCGCATGGAAAAAGCCTCTTCGTAAGCCCACCACTGTACTGAGCAGTGGTGTCCATCGATTCTTCGATCTTCTTTATTATTTCAAATATGTATAGTTCAGATTCAGATGAAGCCGTTCCAAAGCCGTTATCTGAGGATACTATTTTTAACTAAATTTTTAACTAAACCACTTTTGTATTGTTTTTGTAACTATTTTTAATGGTACATATCCCACACATTCCAAGTATTCTTATGTATCCCACCCATCCCTGTGCTACAGTATTTCATTTAAAATTGATTCAGTTTGGTCACTGACAATTCTGGCCTATGGGTCCCTGTTTTGGTCACTACGGAAATTCAAATATTTGAGTGCGTGAAACCACTGTTTAGCAATGATTCTCTGTTGGTTCCAGCTGGTTCCTGAATTATTTACTGCCGGTTCCTGGTGGTTCCAGCTGGTTCTCTGCTGGTTCCTGGTGCTTCCAGCCGGTTCCTGATGGTTCCAGCTGGGTCCTTGTTTTAGTCAGTACGTCACATATGTTCCAAAAATGTCTAGGCTAAAATCTTGAATACGGCGTAGAGCGATGACCAATGTGAGCAGTGAAAATTTTGATGTTTTTCGTCGTTAATTTCGGAAGAAATTGATTGTTACGCTTGAAGACGACTCTGATGATATTTTACAATGAGAATCGAACGCACTTTAATTTCAGAGTTTAAACAGTTTATTTTTACTGATCGAAGTCACCCCGCTGATCGAAGTCACCCCGCTTTACGGTAACAGTTTGATTCCTTTTCTCTCAATTTAAGTGCTTTCCTCCTTTGCTTCTGCAGATATAAGTCAAACACACATAAAAATGCATGCCTTTACTGTTTACATATCGAGGGCAGCCACATTTTGATCAGCAAAGTTTTTTTTAGAAAACAATAGTGCCATCTCCACAAGTCAACTTTTGATCTGAAAAAAATCTAACACGCATTAGGAATTACACTGTTGTGAGCGTCAAAAAGTAATTATCGCAGCACAATCATTGCCGCTAATTGAATGTTTGTGCGAAAAGTTTAACTGCTTTAATAATCAAGCTGAAATCAGTGCTAACAAGAACAATTTTTGTTGCTATAGCGGAGAAAGGACACTTGGTTATGGAATTACCTTTACTGTAAAAATTTTATCATTTACTTTTATCATTTTTATGATTTACTCGTGTATATACAGGATAAAGAAAACTGTTTTTGTCGATAAAATCTCAGATGTTGGTAACATTCAAGACGGTAGGGGGATATCAAGGAATCGATCTGTTCTGTTATTTATGACACTGAATTTTTAAGCATTTATTTTTCGAAAAAGCCATTTTAAATAAATTTTTTCATGATGATCGCTACCCGGTGTTAGAGTTTATTTTATAAATCAGTAAGTATTTGGCAATTCACTTTGAAACTTTCCATAACGATAATTAAATGCAAATACCTTCAAATAACAAGAACCTTTGTTTGATTTGTACTTTAAATGAAGAAAATTAACTATCAAACTCAAAGTTAGCGGCAAGCAGCACATAGCAGTAAGGGGAAAATATTTGAATTTGGTAAGCAGTATTGACGTATATTTTTTGTGACAAGAAATTTTGTTTGTTTTTTGTGTTCAGAATTAGGAAGGTTGTATAGAATTAGGAACATTGACAGTATTATTTTTTTCAATCTTTCTCTTGTTGATACTTTTACAGGTCCATTAACCCTCCAGGAGGGGACATATACCTTCATCATGAGACAAAAATATTATTATGGAGTCAACTGTAATTATCATTTTCATATATACTAGACACCAAGGGGTGTCACTCACTGCCCATGTTCAACCTGCAGTGCGTCACCCCTCACTAGTTCAAGTAAAATGAAATTTAGAAATTGACATCAGAAAGTGTTCCAATCTTGTCTGGCCTGAAATCCAATTTTTCTTCTGAATTGCATTAAAATTGCCTTGTGTTTTATCTTTTGATATTCTTTAATCTTTGTTTTATATTCTATGTAAAAATTATTTCATTTGTTTTCTTGTTTTTGTTGTGATATGCTGACTCAAAATTTCAAGATTTTTTTATTTTCTATTTTCATAGTTTCTTGTAAAACTTGTCGATTTCATGTCGGCTTTAAACCAAACATGAAAAATTTGACTCTCTCCTTGATCAATCGAGAGAGATTTGGAAACAGAAGTGCTATTCAAGACATTAATGCATTCCTTGAAAAGAAAACAGCTCAAAATAATAGTGTGCAACTTGTAAGTTCTTAAAAAATATCTTTTGTTATAAAAATATCGAAATATCGAATGTATTGAGTATTACTGAACAATAATGGAGTTGTCCATGATATTTCTATATTGTATTTAGAACTGAAGGCATTATGTTATTTTTGAATTAAATGAATTTCTCTCTTCAGTCTTATCACCAACACCAAGAAGCACGTTCAACTTTTCTGATAGCTTTCAGTCCAGACAGGTAAAACACTGTTTTCTGACTGAGACAAGACAACATTTCCTAGAACAAGTTTTCAGAAACAAATTCCACTGATTGAAGACTAAAATACTTTCCATCATGCAGACTATTACCTTGATTGTGCCATCAGAATTCATATAATGCTTTTCTTTTTTCATTTACCTATCTACCCTCATTTGTTGTTCTTGTAAATGGTTCTCTTGTTGAGCTATCCTCAAGGTGTGGCCACACATCTTGTTTAGTTGATGCAGTCTCCTCACTACTCTTTGGTTGGTACTGACTCATGTATTATTCCAATTCTGTTTTCAGAACTAAGATTGCCACCACTCATGGAAACCATACTGTGAAAGTTTCTGATTGCTACACCTGTAAAGTCATCCATACGTTACATGGCCATGTCCGTACCCCATGGTGTGTTGCTTTTCATCCAAGACTGAACAACATATTAGCTTCTGGTTGTCTGGGTGGCCAAGTGCGCTTGTGGGATTTAAATGTGAGTTGGAATTTCTTTTAGGGCAAGTGAATAGACAAGCAGAGACAGTCAAGAATTTTTCCACTGTAAAAATATCTGTATATATATATACTAGAATATCATTTTTTTTACTTTTAGGATTTGTACCGTGCAAACTTTATTCATTCGTCACAGTCCGTGATCGCATCATTGGTTTTCCACCCTGTCGAAGATATCATTCTGATTGGTACTACAAATAAGATCACATTCTTAAAATGGAATGAAGGAGTTTCATTGAAAACTGTTGTAACGAAACATCATACTGAAAGTATAAGGTACAGAAGTTCGAAAATCACATCATAGTATTGCCATTACTATGAAAAGCGGATTAATTTTGCTCAAGATTTAATTTTTGAAAGGGCATTAATTTGGAAAAATTGCTGCCACAGAAATTTATAAATAATATCAGTAAATTTGGTCATACTGTTGAAATCAAAATACTGAATAGTTGTCATAATGCTTAAATCTGTCCAAGGCCTTAGCAACACTGACTTGTTTTGGGATTTACAAGCATTTGGATTGGTAGATGATAATATCATTTACAAAATGGTTACTTTAAGATTCAGCCCTGTTTGTTTTTTGTTTTTTTTTTCATACATTATAACTACCTATCTGTATTTCTTATCCATATATTACTGTGAACAAATTTGGTATTTTTTTTATTTCCATTCCAGGTTGTTGAAGTTTCTTCCTTATGGAGACAAACTTATAACTGGTATAGCTAACGCATCCACACAATACTGCAAAGTAGGTGTATTTAAATGGTTGCAAGTGAGACTCATTTTTACTGTATCCTTACTCCCTGACAGATAAACTTTCAAGCATGAATTTTCTATTCCAGCCAACAAGTCTGAATGTCAGTACAAGGGGGTATGTCTACTTCTTATTTCTTATCCAATTTATGTTGGAATTCCTGAAAAAAAAATATTTGTCTTCCCACTTTAACACTCTCCCCTCAGGTGGATCTATCTAAAAGTATACGGGAGTTGTTTAAATTTCAATGTTTCACATGGAGGCTTATTTGGAAAAGGGTATTTAAAATCATACAATTTTTTTATTGCAGCGATCCTTTGTCTGGCCAACCTGTTGTTCAAACAGTGAGCTGCTTAAGAATGCATAAGCGACAACAGGAAGACAATCGTGCAAGAACTTCTTCAACTGCAATATCTAAACAAAGCAAACTGGTTCAGAAAGGCTTGAAAGTGTCTATACCACTAAAGAAATTACAAAATGCTCCTAATGAACAATCTGCAAATGCTCAAAGAACTAGAAGTAGTGATGATCGGACCGTATTGTCGTCAAATGAGAAAGCAGCGACTAGCTCAGACTCGATGAGCTACCTACATACGACGGAGGAGAACATTCAAACAGATCCTCCTCCACGTGAAAATACTACTCCACAGTCTGGCAACTTGTTTACTCAAGTGGAAAGATCATCGGAAAGACAAAGGGTTTTTCACAGGCGACAATTTAATCCGTCTTCATCCCCAACATCAAATAACAGCCATGAGGAGGAGGGAGAAGAAGGCTCTTCTTCACAGGCTGACAATACGAACAGGGGACAGGTAAGATCAGAAATCTGGAACTTCACCCTTGGTGGCGTTTCGTCAGCGGAGCAGCAGGTAGGATTCCTCCTCCGCAGAGGTTTTATGTGATCTTCATGTAGTGCTTTTCCCCGATCACGTTGTTTTCGTCGTTTAGATATCCAACGCTGGTTTCGATGACTTGGATATATCTGTAGAAAGTTCGTCCACGACTATTCCTGGCCAAGGATTTTTCATCTTTCCATCTGTTGAAGGTTTCGGCCATTCCGCAAGCGTTTCAAATTTGAATCGATTTCGAACACAAACAGCTGTTGCTACAGCGACTGCACGCTCCAGCCATCACGTGCACACGGCCGTGGTGATAGCGTCGCAAGAGGAACGCCAATCCGAGATGGCTTTACAAACGGCGGTGAACCGGGCCATCGCTGGTGCTTTCGCTGGCAGTGGTGAAGGTGCAGTGGCAAATAACATTATTGATACCACCCATCGGCTGCAACTGTGGGATTTTAACAGCGGTGGACTTGATCTCCATGATGGTATGATAGAATAGTCTCGATGGATTTAAAACTTTGTCCTTTCCATAGTGAAGTAGAGTGGTTTCGCTAAAATGATTATTTCACTATGAATGTCAACTCATTAGTGCGTTTGTCTTTATAGAGGAGAAGAATGTTATAGTGCCATTCTGTAAAATACACAACGATTCGAGTGTCGATGTTTCTCATGATGGCAGCCTCGTTTCAGTTTTCGTTCCTAACGAAAAGGGTTTTCCGATGGATGCCGAGTTGCAAGTTATATCCCTAAAGTCGGAATCTTATTTGCACTGCATCTTCTCTCGGAAATTTGGTAAGTTTTTGTCAAAGATGATTTGATATTCCTGGTTTTTTTTCTGTTTGTGATAAAGTTGGTGTATTATGTATTACATGTATTTGTTATGTTATATCTTTACCATTTTTTCTTTTAGGTCCAAACGCCATATCGATTAGCTTATCACCTTTGAATCGGTTCGTTGCGGTTGGGTTAGCTTCAAGGAAACTTCATTGGCATGTTACATCGCATCAGGTCTGCTGCATCTCGCATTATTTCACATTATTATTTTCACATTATGAATATTTATAGTACTATAGACAGCAGTGTTTCGTTATCTCTTTAATACAACACGGAGCAGCGTTTCGTTATCTCTTTAATACAACACGGAGCAGCGTTTCGTTATCTCTATAATACAACAAACAGCAGTGTTTTGTTATCTCTTTAATACAACACGGAGCAGCGTTTCGTTATCTCTATAATACAACAAACAGCATTGTTTTGTTATCTCTTCAATACAACCCGGAGCAGCGTTTCGTTATCTCTATAGTACTACACGCAGCAGTGTTTTGTTATCTTTTGTTTTTCCTGTAGCTTGTTGCGCAGATTTTAGAACTACCTGCCGAAGGGCAAGAGATTTTCGATGATTCTACAAAGGTAAAATGTTTTGTTTATATCATCTATTGATTCCAAGTCTTCAGTTTCTTTGTTCTTTATTTATTGTTTGTTTGCTTGTTTCATTGTTCTTCTTTTTTCACTAGGCTGTTTCCCATATTTTGCACATGCGCAGTCAAACTCTTCGCTCAAATGTCAGTGTCAACACCGTCCGATTTCATCCTTCTCCTGGTATGGGTATAATTTACGGAACAAACCGAGGTCACATTCAACATTGTCACGTTGGGTAAGTGTTTCCGAACAAGGGGAAATAATTTCATCAGCTACGTCATGATTCACCATGAGTTGTCTTCTCTTTTAGTCCCGATCTTAATCTGTCTGTCAAAGCAGCTTCTTGAAACATTGGTTAGCCGTTCCGCTTTTCTAGCTACCTCCTCCCGTCTCATATGAACAGTAGCTACCTCCTCCCGTCTCATATGAACAGCAGAGTTCAGGAACTTACACTGGTCATCAAAATTCCTGGAAAATTGGAATATGAGGATAATATTCCTTTGCAATGCGATGGTGAATATTGTGGAAAATGCCAGAATACCGGCAGCCGACCGAAAATTACGGTGTGGTTCTTGACATTAAGTTTGCTTTTCGTTTTTAACATAAAAATGATGTTGGGAAGGAAATGAATGATCAAACTTGGAAAAGCCTTCTTCTAGGATTTTCGTTTGTGGTTCACGAGCAACAGCATCAAACGAAACCCATAATGGCAGCACAAACTGTGGATAGTATTTTTTATTAATTATTTTTCTACTGATTGTCACTTTCTTTCACTTTTGTAGAAATTTTAGTATCTGTTACATTCGTAAAGATTACTTTTTGAAATGTTGGCTTTACTTTTAAATGCTTTTCTGTAAACCAACCAACCAACCAACCAACCCCACTGGACAAACCTGTTGAAAAGTCACTGGGAGGAAGTGCGTTTCTTTAATAGTTTACACACTTATTTTGAAAAGCTCTCTGTTGCAGTGATTTTATGAGTTTTTTTTCAGCGTGATTTATGTTGGCTCAAGATATTGCATAGCTGTAATTTTTGTTACGGCTTCACCTGAGCAATATCGAAGTAACCTTTTAGCCTAACATTATGAAAAACACTTGTGGTGTTGTGTACGGGAACATAACACTTGTACATGCACAGCTGAAGTGTGATGTAATATATTAATGGTGGGTCAGTTGTGATTGCTATTTCAAGAGAAATTTCTTGTGATGTTTCTTCGCATATTGCTTTTTTTGCCCACAGGTCAGGCGCGAGTAAATTTTGCTCGAACAAATTAAACATTCCTTTTAGTATTAACATTGCCTACCCGTTAATCGAAAATATACGTGTCCTATCTTGAAAACCTTTGTGTGCGTTTTAGTTGTTTAATTCAAGTATGTACCGAAGAATGGTAAAAAGGCTGATATCAGTTGAAAGAATCAAGACCAACATGGTGGTGTTGTGTGATTTTATCTTTGTATCGATAACATTTTGGTGTGGTTTATTTTGGAGACACATTCAGAAACTAGCATGTAGAGAGGACAAAAGTAAAAAAAAAAAAAAAAATGAACAGAAAATTCAATCTTAAGTGTATCGAGGTTCACTCTTCCACTAAAGACAACATTGAAAAAGATTCTCATGAAATAATGTTTGGGATGAAGAGCTTATTAAAATTTTTAAAATGCTTCGTGTGTGTTTACAAATGTAATTCAGGAGAACTCACTGACACTTGAGAAAAACTTTTGATATAAGACGAGATATGCAAAAGTTATAAAAAAGTTTTTTAAAATTTGCACAATTTCATCTTAAAGTCTTTCTCGAGCGTTGGGGGTGTTAATAAGCTCTTTTCCATGTCTATGCTGGTTCGGTAAAATACACAATCCATATTTCTTAAAATCGAGGTTTATTATGAACTTTTTATTTTTCATAGCGTTATGTTAAGCTTGGTTTCCATCAGGCATCGCGTTAAACAGGTGAGCTAAATCGAGATAAATTTTGACGCGCAATGGAAACGTTGATGAGTCATTAGCGCTTCAATTTTATCTCGAATTAGCGCCGATTAGCCCGGAATTTAAACATCAAAATTTTTTGATATTTTAGCGCAAATTAGCGCGTTGCCACCTGCTTTATCAAAGAATACTGACATTCGTATTAGAAATTACTATGTTCACAGTCAGATCTATTTACTCATTACTACAAGGAAGTTAAAAATTTTGTTCATTATGGCAGAAAAACGACGAAAATGTATTTTTAAATGCAATTTTTGCAGCAATTATAAATGACTGCAATTACCTCAAGCCTACCTAAAATAGTATTCCCTATCACCACCTTGAAGTTCTTGTACTAAATGATGATATTCACCAAGCTGTTCTCTTTTCAGAAAAATGTCTCGAACCCAAAATCTAGGTTGCTTCCTCTTACGTGAATTTTGTTATTTTCTTCTTCTTTGTCTTAACAAGATCCAAAGCAAAAGTTCTTCCTCGATGTTATCTGAGCTGTAGCGACATTGTTGTCTGTTAAAACTATTTGCTATTTGTATGTCCTTTTCAACTCCATGAAGTAGATTTCTGCCCTAAACACCCAGAAAGATCTATTTTAAGTTGTTTCAGGGGCTGGTAATGTCAACTTGTGGGGTAATGTCAACTTGTGGAGTATATGGAGTCACATGGGTCATACAAGTTCATTTTTGGGTGGTTTGCTACCAAATTTGATCTTGGCTTACAACACATCTATTGGGGTAGCTTTACATGCCGAATATATTGCAAGTTGATAATCTTGAAGTACAATAAGCAGATGTCATCTCCTTCAAGCCTTTATGGTTATAATTTACCATTGTAAACAATACACCACTGGTACGGTTACAATGTTAAAAACCACCAAGTCCAGTGCCTGCTGGACATGTACATGCAGCAGCAACAACGTCACCAGATGCACAACACAATTTGACAAATAATACTTTGTACAACTTGTTTTTCATTGAAGCTTTTACACGAGCATCAAGAAAACAATATTTATTATTGGATGCTATTTTGATTTTCTTAATGAAGTCTTCGTGAAAAAACTGGAAGGATCTGAACCTTTTATATTGTGTACTTTTCAGTAAAATGTGTTTGTATTTGGCAGTGCTGATGAGTTGATAATTGTATAACTGAATGAACGAAAATGGTGGTGTTGTTCTTAGGTCAGTGCTGCAGGGAATGGTTAAGCACTCTCCCTGTAGGTGTTTATGTCTTCAGAACTGGAAGGTGTTTCATTTGTAGTGTTAGCACTTGCAATTCGATAGAATTTAGCATAAACGCGTAGAATAAGGTCTGACATTGTACATGACATTTTCTCTTAATATAGAGAGAGTACTGAGAGTATACTATTTATGCTTTTATTTTTACTGTAATTTACTGAAATGTACTGTTGTATGTTTTTTTTCTTTACTAAATATATTTTCATTTTCTTCAGGGTTGCCCTTGTAATTAGATACCTATTTAAGGGTTTATTGTGTTAGTTAAAATATATTATTGTCTATTCCTCTTAACTCACGAACGCGCTGCGCTCCCAAGTCTAAACAAGACTTTAATTCAGCTAAAGTGTTTCTTTCTCCCGCTAGAAATTTGAAATTGTTCATCATTAACCTCGTTTTCACGTTTTTACGAAATATGAATTGTGTATTTTACCGAACCAGAACAGATATGGAAAAGAGCTTATTATATACTTACTAATACACTTAAAATAATGCTTGCTACATTGTTCACTAATCTGGTATATTGAAAAGGATTTGTAACATATATACGACATTAATGTATAGTTTTTCCCCTAACGTCTGGTTGAGTGAAATTGTTGGATTAGTTTAATGGTTGCAGAATACATATGCGATAGAAAACAGAATGACATCCTGAATGCATATTCATATTTTTTATTCAAGTGTTCTTCATATATTTTTCCAGGATCGGTTTCTCGGAGTTGATTATATCAATTTTAGGAGAATTGCTTTTTTGATTGATATCTTCCCTAAAATGGTCTCAATAATTCTGGTCAGCCCATTCTTTTCTCTCCAAAGGTACTTATTTATACAATTCGCAGGTTTTTTTTATGAGCAAGCCATGTAACTTAATAATAGTTTTAAATCATTAGATGGGAAACCATAATGCAGATCATACTTTGTTTAGTTTTGAGTAATATAAATACAAACACAACATACACTGATATATATATATGAAACATTTGAGTCAATGTATGTTGTGGTGTATGAATGGCGCCGTAGTATAGTGGTTATCACTCTCGTAATTCATACGAGAGGTCGGGGTTCAATTCCCCTTGACGGTGATTCACCATGCGCGAGTGAATGTACCATAGCACTGGGTCGACCCATGCCATGTGAGGGAAATTGGGTAGATGATACATCGGGTGTTGTAGGAGGTCATCCAGAAGAGCACAGGCCCTTGATTGGGTTTGTGTCACTCATGAAAGTGTCAAATACTTCGGAGCCTCCAACCTAAGCCGTGGCCCCTCCTGGAAAGCAGATGCAATAGCAACTGAGTGAGGCTAGCCACGTAAAACAATACCAAATAAATAAATAAATAAATAAAATTGTGTTGTGTATAATATAAGACAAAAAAAACACATTCGTGTGCACAATATTCGACTATTACGAGTCTTTATCAAGTGTCTATCAAGAGTAGAGTTAACTTAATCCTCTTGTGTATTTTGCTAAACAATAATACAGCTAAGATACAGAATGCTTATATCATTTAATCAAACCATTGAGTTAATGTTTATAGTTACACCTTGTGATGAAAATCCTACCAATAATGATCATATATCTGTATATGCGAACACAATAAAACGAATCCAATTATTCCAAATCTTTCATTTTATAGTGAATTTGTTGGTTATTCCAGGGGTTATTCCTGTTCCCTATTTTGTTCATATATATATGTAATGTATAAGCAAAATTTACGTTTTACTTATATGTAAGTGCGCATGCTCGTTCTTCATAACATGCAATTCGTGTCTGATAATCAAATTTCAGTAAATGGTTCATAAATTTTCATAATTATTCGGAGATGGAACCTTTGTTTTCCGTGAAAAATACAGGAAATCACTTTTTAAAACATGTCATGACAGTCGGGAACCAGAACATCAGAACATTGTTGAAAATGAAAAAATGGCGTGAATTCGAATTCTGGTTTCTGTCGAGGAATTGACAGCAACAACAACGATGAGAAAACTAACAAACTGTAAATGTTTGCTGTACCTCTAGTGTTGCATCATTTCAAAATTTCATGTCGATTTATCTAAGATCCTGGCAGTAGCTACTTTTGCTTAATTTTCTTCAGAAAATTTACTAGTATTGCTTGTAAAGAAAAATATGCTTCTCCATAAATATATAAAGTTTTGAGTTAGCCAAACAGGAGTCTGGATAAGAGTTAATGGTCTGTAAATTCACACTTATAATCGTGCGCAGGCCACGTGTATCACGAATGTTACTTGGCAACGTCTTCATTCTACGTTTGATGTAAACACCATGACAACAAAAAGTGTAACAAAACGTCTTTGAAACAAGAGAAGAAAAAATAAACTCAAAAATAAAAACTTGTGTTTAAAAAAATACAAATTTTACTTCCAACTGGACTTCAAAATGAAATATGGGTTAAATACTTTACTACTTGTTCTTATCGTTTTCTTAACTTATCAATTACTTTCGGCGTGGTTGCACTTACTGAAATTTAAGCAGCGTAAGGCCGAACATGCTAAACCAGAAATTTTGTTGGCTGTTGGAATATTGAGCAAATTGAGTGCAGAAGGTAGACGAGATGCCATTCGTTTGACTTGGTTCAAAGTCTGCCGAAAACGTCAACTAGATGTTTTCTGTC
Organism: Turritopsis dohrnii; assembly: GCA_027922465.2. Classification (NCBI taxonomy): domain Eukaryota; kingdom Metazoa; phylum Cnidaria; class Hydrozoa; order Anthoathecata; family Oceaniidae; genus Turritopsis; species Turritopsis dohrnii. The sequence goes on from BQMF02000011.1 coordinate 2,009,816, forward strand.
GATTTTTCACAGACAGCTTACATGATCTCAGTGGAGGAGATCGGAAGAAATACGAAGAAGAGTTTCAACTTAACAATGATCTTTCGTACATGCCATACAAAGGTGGGCGCTATTTTTCCAATCTGGTTCAATAAAAAAAACAATATTCAGCGAGATCTTAACACCCTCTCAGTTTTGCATTCTTAACGCCCTTTCAATGTTGATTTCTTACCATCTACTTATGTTGTTTATTTATTTATTTATTTATTTTCAAATCTTTTCACTTTATCTTGATTTGGGTAAAAAAAACAAAAACAGTTGATGCAAAAAAATGTCCAGGTGTTTGAAAAGACATTCTCGAAAACTACCGGGTGAGTCAAAAAAAAGTACCTTTCGATTGAATAATTATGAAGGATAGTTATTTTAATTTCTGAATAGAGGAATCCTTTACCTATATTTTGGTGTATCACTTTTCTAATTTGGTTAAGTAGAAAAAAAGTTATGGACAAAAAACTGGAAGCGGTCTTTGTAAAAATCTTTGAAAAATGGACAAAAAAGCCGAGCAAAATGTCTCAAAACAAGATTTATGTTTTTATTGCAAACCAGAAGGGAATGAAACACAATTAAATGTGCTAAAACTTATTTTTCTTATTTATTCCCATAATTAAGTTAAGTAAAAAGTTCAAACTTTTTTCAACATTTTCTTAATCTTTATTGAAAGAGTGTGATATTTTCATTTTAAGAAAATATGTTTTTATCATTTAAAATACAATTAAATTTTAGTCTGTGATAATAACAGGATTGGAACGTTTGTAAGTCATTCAGACGTTTTCTAAGTTTTCACTAGACTGGACTTAAAACAGTTTTCATGGTTCTAGACTTGCTAACAGACTTTCCATAGCCCAAACCAATTTGCTAGCCAGCATATATTATACGGATAGCTGGGAAAATGGTACTGTCTTAAGCAGTCTTTTGGTTGGAGACACCAGAAAATAATCTAAGTTGATTTTGAAGTATTTTAAAAAAAAATGGAGGCCAACAGCATTTCTGCTAATCTTATGATCTTATATCGGGGCTTGAACTGAATTGAATTGAATTGAAGTAAAAAGCTTAAAATTATTTTCTAGTACTTTCCGTTTTCGCTAGAAGTGCTTGACTCTCAATTTGTTTTGTAAAAGATTGCAAATAGATAAATAATACACAAAATTCTGATTTTTTTAGGCGGGTATAATTTTTCGCTGCGTCTGATCTGGATGATTGAGTGGTACAGAAAACATTTTGACTTCAAATATTTTCTTCGCGTTGATGACGATTACTTCTTATGTTTGAATCATTTACTTCACGAACTGCCACATCGTCCTACGAAAGGACTGTATTGGGGCTACCTGCACTGCAGGGAACACGTTGTGAGAATCGATGAAGGTTGGATGTTGCTATCTCGTGATTTTATCGACGAATCGATCGAGAAAGTTAATACGACACTTCAATGTCATCCTTACGGAGATCAGGCTGTTGCATTGTGGGTAAGCAAGAGCAAAATAGATATAAAATATTTTGCGGATAACGAACGGATAGTACATGCCGCTACAGCTTTCCAGTTAAAAAAGTACCTGCGCGGAAATATATGCGGAAAACATATCGGACTTCATGGCGCATATCCGGCAATCATGTTGAAATATTGGATACTTACACAAGATTATGTAAAACAGAAGAAGGACGAGGACTATATTATACCAAAGATTCCCGCCTATTCGAAAGTTTGTAATTTTAGTAAGACATTTGATTGGCGATATTTCTATCCTCACGTGAGATTCGAACCGAAACTTTGTAAAGACAATCCCGTATGGAGCATCACTGGACAAAATTTTACTGGTAGACAAGATATGGGAAAAGAAGCGATTTATTGAGGAAAGAAGAAGATTTCTGAACGGAAATCTGATAGATTTTTATAAGAAAAAAACAGAGGTTTTCTTACTTGTCTCGAAGAAGTTTTTTGTTTATCAGGTTCGTGTGGATACGATTGTGCAATGATTGTGAAATATGTTTCAAACGCACTTGAAAACAACAGATTTTGTGCAAAATTGAAAAAACATGTTTAGTACTAACATGTTTTTCAAGTTTGGTTGACGTCACGAATACGGACAATTTTTTTTCTATGATGACCTGTCCTTTTTTGAGAACGAGTATTTATCTGATCGAAGCAATGTTTGATTTAGACCTTTAAGATAATGAACTGTTATATGTAGAGCTGAGGGATGCACTATGCTGATGTCAGTAGAAATAGAACAATTGAGAAATGATCTACTAACGATGAACGTGTGCAAACCAGACAATTCGCCATATGAAGTACTTAACATCCAACATCCAACACTTCATCCAATATACAGAAAAAAAATATAGGATGAAGGGCTGGACAGATGTGCTCCGACCTTTAGTGCCAAATTTACGTACAGAATTTTCATGTAAAGGAAAATCGAATTAATTTTCGTTGCAAATTTTAAATTGCAGCGTTTAGGTCATCATAGCAACTGTAACTAAGAAAAATAAGAAAATCATGTGATACGAAAAGTTAGACTGCGTTGTTACCATCTTAAACCGTTTACGTGGGTGATTATGAATTATTTATTTTTACGTGAACAGATTACTTCAGCTAGCCAAACAACGTTCGATCATAGACTACATGACATTTTCGCGGAAGTGTTTCTCATATACAATGATCGTTGTTGTTCCATGCGTTTCAATGAAACTGAAGTTCGACTTATCCGAGGTTGTCAAGGATATATCTAAAGGTTTTCAAATCTCAATCAACCAATCATCTGCCTTGCTTTGAGAGTTTGATTAACGGTTTCAAATTGATTTCAAGTTTCTTATGAATTATTCAAGTGATAGTTTTGAATATAATGGAGAAATGGTCATGGAAAATAAGTAGTCGAATCGTAAAACTGAACGAAAGAGACATTCTTCAGACGTTGTTGCTGACGGTAAAAAAACATTCTTATAAAAGAGATGAAACCAACAACAACACATCTTATGGAGGGAGATCTGAAGGAATCTTGCATGGCATATTTGCTGTTATGCACCGATGCATTTCATGATTCTCCAAGAAGGAAGAGCAGTTATGTCTGTTCCTGTTGTCAAAACATTGTCTTCGAAAACAAAAACGAGCTAAAGCAATATGAAATGGCGAAGCAAAAAGGAAGACGCGCTAATGTTGTGTCGTTGAATTTCGACCAGTCAACGTCGTATATTTGTGAGATAGGAAATGCTGGTTTGAACATGCCGAAATTTCGACATCAGAGTTTGCTATGTCATTCAAAAAACACTTGAATGATTTGGGTTTTTTTGAATGATTTTTTTTATATTTTTGTTTTGTATATCTTTGGTCGTAAAATATCATTAGTCACTGTGTCTTACATTCTCGTCTTCTCCCTTGGAAATTACTTTTGGAATAATTGCATACTCCCTGAACAAAGATATCTTTCACTTGAAAGCGAGGTGAGACTTCTTCTGACGTAATTTACGAAAAATCAATTTTAAAAAAATCAACATATGTAGACTTATTTTATTGAGGTTCTTTAGAATACATAAAACTTCAACATACAGAAAAACTATTGTATTTGTTAGTGAACTATTATTCAAAATCGTTTGTCGCTGATAGGTTCAAATCGGTTAAAAATCCGTCGTTAAAAGGTGACGAATTTTTGTCTGGGTGACGAATATTTTTTACCTACCAAACTTTTTGCGGACGAAATTGTTTACTGACAAATAATTTTTAATCGACAAATAATTTTTACCGACGAAACGGTATTTTTATTTGGATAGTATTTTGCATTTTGTAAATTGAAGACGCCTTCCTATACTGGCCATATTGTTTGATTCGTGTAAACAAGTAAACAAATAAACAAGTAATGAATAAATAGAGTAGTTTACGTAGATTTGAAAGTCAGTCAAGCAAATTTAAATTGCAAATAAATTAGGACATACCAGTTCCAATTATAATAAATTGATGTAAATAGTTCAGAATTTTTGTTTTACCGACGGAATTTTTACTGATAAGAATAAGTTAAAGCAAATAACTTGAAAAACAAATTGGTCTATAGTCAGGCAACTAAAATGTACAATGAAGTGTTTATGTAATACGTTTGTCTCGATTTATTTCTCAATATTGTGTCAACATGAAATACTGATGATCAAGTCAATGAGACAAATCTGCGCACATTGATCGATTAAAATTCTCTTGCTTCAAAGTTTCGTTCTGAATATTCGCTTCATTTTTATGGATTATTAAAAAACCATGCTGGGTGGTATAGTTTCAACATTTTTTTAACTTCTGTAATGAATTTAAAAGCTTTTGTTAACAATTATCTTATTTTAAGAATCGCATTTCGAAAGAGAGTGAGAGAGAGAAAAAGATCTTTCAAATCGCATGAAGATGTTGATTATCTTAAAATTCTTATCTGATTTATCTGAGGACAATAGACCTTTCCCGAATTCATGTTTAAACGATACATTGTGGCCAAGTTGTCGTGTCTAACCTCGCTTTTAATATTCGAACTACTTCTAATTATTGGAATGGGAATTAGGAATAATAGAGACTATCATTAAGTTATAAAGTAATGAAATCAGTGGAACAATGAATTGCATAAAACGAGGTTAGATATGAAACTCGGCCACAATTCAGTGTTTAAACTGAAATTCGGGAAAGGTCGATTCTATTTTAAAAAGTTACTTGCTTGTTTTGATAAGAGCCAGTTAAATTCGAACTCTGAGGGAAATTTTACGAGCCATTTCGGCCTCATTTGTTTTTTAGATGACCCAAGAGTGTAAAATACACTCTCTTTTTAAACACAATTTCGATGTATTTATCTGTTTTTAAAATTTGAGAGGGAAATTTTTATTTTTACGGATCTTTCACAGGCGTACTGAAGCACATCCTAGACCCCAAGCAAATCGGAAATTAGCCACATTCCTGACATCAACCAGCCTTTTACATGAAAAAATATAATTACTGATGAGACTCAATAATTACTTCTGAGATGTAAAACTTTACTTGTATCAAAAGAAACATCATTACTTTGCACTTTTTTTTGAATGTTCACGTGAAGTTTCTACTGACTTTGTAGGGACATATTCAAGAACAACTCTACCAAGTTATATAAACGTCCTTACAGATACATAGCGAATTTAGTTTCGTGTAAACAAAACATGTTTTTCCGGAATTTGGCTAATTCTATTGCTTCGCGTGTACCAGCTATACGATTGTGACGGAGGAGGTTGAATGATGTATTATGAAATGCGCGGTCACCGAAATGAATTATTTAATGGAACCAATAATAGGGTATCTTTTTTAAGTCATATAAACACGTTCAAAATCTAGGGTATATACTACCTTTTCATTTCATAATTTTATGAATCAATTTGATTAGTTTGAATGGAAAATACAAATTACATTCTTTAAAAAAACCTCTGATTTCTATAATTAGTGTAGGAGTGACGTTAAAAAAATCATTTTTATTCAGTCGCATAAACATACATGCGTCACATATATCATTTCCAGACATCTGAAAGAAAGTGAAAATCTGTTCATTGACGACGATAAAAGGCAAAGGCTTCAATTATTCAACCACTCTGACAATACCTGAAGGATATTTTTTGTCCAGAGATACCGTAAAGAATCGATTAAGCGCCTCCATCGAATTAGCGCCGCTCTCTCAAGTTTTAGTTGATGGTCAAGGGCATTTGAAATAGATGCCAGTGGATGCATCATTTTTCAATTTCAGCGTTGAAAAATTCATGACCGTTTGATATATTTGAGAAATTCTGGAAATCCTGCTTTAGGATAGATAGAATTTTAATTTGTAGGAAACGCCCAGACTTTGCTCATTATACGGCTATTTTACGTTGATTTTTAGCTCAATCAATACTCTTCATCTCCTTTCCTATGAAAAAAAAGCGCTTAATTAAAATATTTACATTGCGGATTCCCTTCTTATAGTTTTCTATATAGAATAGATGTAGCGATATGAATAATTCAGCGTCTTCCTCGATCACCATGGCAACGCAGATGTTCCAATGTAGGTTATGGCGCCCTAATCGTATATTTGTAATAGCATTTCCGAAGCATAAAGCATATTGGTTAAATCAATGAGCCTGTAACACGAAAACATTTGTGACTTTCTCAAAACTATTCAGCTCAACAGTGACCTGAAAGATCGAAAATCTTTTTCGTATCAAAAAGGAACAACTTTTCAATCGTTTCTCGTTACTCTCGATCTTCGTGTTATCTCGAACAAATCATGATTTGAAAATCACTAACAATCGTCACTCGAAATATTTTTCGATAGTGGTATAGCTGAAGGGGGAAGGGTTATAGAAGCTGCTAAAAGTGATGCAAAAAAGTAATATATTACAAAATATTTACAAAAGTTAAAAAACGGTACGGAAAAATCCGTAGAAGTTACGTTAAAGTTAATAGAATACTAACAAGCACTTTTGGTCACGTGACCTAATCTTGATTCCAGTGCGAATGGTTCTCCTGAAACTTCAGTTGCGTACGAATGTTCTATCTACAGAAACAATCCGTAAATCCGAAAGGAACATACCAGTATCCCAGGTATCAGCGTATAAGGGAGGCAAAATAAGTGACCACTTCGGCTTTTCTGAGGCGTATAACGGCGGGTTACATTCGATCTATCGGTTTTCGCTTTCATCGTCGTCGGAGTGGTTTTAGTTTCAACGGCAGTGTGTTGACGGTATACTGTTGGAGATACATTTACTTTCCGACCGGGTACAGAAATGATAACGGGATCGTCTCCCGTTTTCCCACAAACAAGGTAGATACCGCGTTTGACGAACTTATGGCGAATCTCGACATCGTCACAAACCACACGCATGATACGAACACTTTCTCCGAACTCGATCATGATAAGTGCAAGGGAACCGATAACAACGCATTCTGGACTATCGCAAATCAAATTACATGTCTGATATTCACAACGTTGCTCACAAAGTTCGGATGCTGTACACGAGCCCTTGTTGACATGATCCTCCTTATAATTTCGCGCCATTTTGATTTTCTGTTTACATACGCGGACGTCACCACGACACGAGACGTCACATTGTTGTCCCGAACACAGTTGCTCGCATGTCTGAAAATGAGGCAAAAACTTATTATTCCGTACAGAGTAGAGAAACATTTCAAGTTATTCAGGATGGTTTTCATCTTGAGTTATTGTAACAATTTCAAAACTTCTTAATGGTGCTTTCCTTTTTATCAGCGGCTATACTCAAAGTTTTTAGTAGTGCACTATTGTGAATTTTCCAGGTTCGTGTTCCAGTCCTGACAAACATTCAGTAACAGGCTGATCATATGGAACTTTTCATCCCGGCAGGGCGAGGCATGACGTTTTGACGAGATCCTTTTATGCAATTCTCACTAGATTTTTTTACATCCCTGTTCATATGGAAAACAAAAAAGTCACCCTGTCCCGGTTAAGCTAGCTTAAGCGAAGTGTTTTCTTTCCATATGATCACAGTTATCCCGTCTTGCCGGTGTAGCGGATTATTTTAACTCCCTGGGAAAAATGACTCCCCCAGTTAAAATAAACAAGGAAATAATGACTCCCCTAGAGTAGAAATTTCCTAGGAAATAATGACTCCCCATTATTTCGGATTGAAAAATGTCAGGGAGTCAAAATAAACTAGTTAATCATGACCCTCCCCACCCATCAAAAGAAGTCACTGCAGTGCATATGTTTAACTATAAACCCTGAGAAAATAAGTTATCACATACCATATGATATAGTCGAACGTGCTAACCGCACTGGGCTCAACTCATTATTTATAACTCGAAAACCCAATTGTAGTTGTTCAAATATACCAAAGTTCAGTCAAATCCGACCATATTGAAGTCTTCAGACTGCCCCAAAGTTTTAGCCTCGTTTTGACGCAAAACCCCGTCCCAGACACAAAAAATCAAACTTTCAGAAACACCCCCCAGATATTCACCCAAGGAACAAGTGCGCAAAATTTCAGCCAAATCCGACCATTTTTCAGGCTGCCCCAAAGTTTTTCGGACAGACACACAGACTGACAGACACACAGACATTCTCAGATTCTAGCTCAACTGAAGTTGAGAATAAAGTATTCGGTGAAGGAATGAGTAGACAAAATTTAAAATTTTTAAAGTCTCGACGTTCAAGGAATGGCCATATGAATTTTAAATGTTTTTAAGCAAGATTTAGAGGGAAGTCATTTTAAACCAGGGGAGTCAGGATTTCCTAGGAAATGTTAACTCCAGGGAGTCATAATTTACTAGTTTATATTAACTGGGGAGTTATAATTAACTAGTTCATTTTGATGGGGGAGTCACTATAAACTAGTTTATTATGACTGGGGAGTCATTATTTAGGGGAGTTAAAATTTACTGTGACACCGGGACAGGATAATATTTCACGCGTGCGCAGTAATTACAATTTTTATATAAACAATAACATAAAAATTATCCCGGGATGATTTTCATCTCGGCAAAACAGAACATAATTTCATATGATCAGCCCCTAAAAACATGGATTGCCATGTTTGGTGATAGTCATCAGACCTTTATAATGGTAAAATGACCAGCCATCACACACAAACGAAATATGTCAGGCACGAACAGTGTTTCAAAGAAAATCACTAATGAATCACTAACGAATTATCGTTAGAATTTCAAATGTTTGAGCCGTCATTTTGCCTTTTTCAAAAATTATGTAGCGAGATTAAGTATCCACCTACCGCTGTGTCTTTGCATAACATAACACACGATCTGTCTAACGTACGTAAACCACATTTCTGATAGCAAGAGCTGGAGTTTACACAAATTACGTAGCATTTTTGTCCAAAGCATCTTTGCTCACATTGGTCAAGCTTGCATGATAAACCACATGCGTGTGTATCGTATGAGCATTGCGCGGGAGAGCCATACTTTAAGACAGGTTTAGGAGTTGTAGCTAGCTGTGAAAGGAATGAACTGGCGGGAACGCTCCACAATAGTAACAGCAAACAAAAATGAATGGCAAACATCTGGGATAAATCAGAAAGTATAAAGATGCAACATACATCAAAAGACTATCTTTTTCCAATAGATCAAATCAAATATTCATCTAGTGTCATGAAAAAAGTAAATATTATGCATGAAAATCAATTAATGTCAGTATCAAAAAACGTATATCATTTATGACATTTGAAAAAATCGATTTTAATTTACATTTCTCTCTTAATTTATATACAGTGACTATTTTCCCCATATATCAATTTCTTAGGTAATCCAAATAACAACAAACAATTTAAAACAGCATACTTTCCTGTGTACAGTTAAAACACTGCACCTTTGCCTTTATATTAATTCAGTAAAACAAAGGTTTCACCATAATAAATGAGGCTGTCAAAATTAATGTAACATTTCTGCAGCACTCACGAAATGTCTATAAGCATATTGTTTTTACTCCGACATACTTTGAATACGCCAAATGTATACTATGATCATTACAGACGTCGATCTTTTGCCGAACTATGGAACCTTCCTTGTTTTGCTGGGTCGTATAGCTACACGCTACTGAAAACTATTTCCACTTTTTCTTCCAGTCATTATAATTGAATAAGTCAGAGTTTATCATGTCACGAACAAGCGAGTTTATTTTCGCTACGTGTCGATACTTTCTCATCAAAATGATCACATGAAAACAAAGTAGGGTAGTGGGTGGGTGGGTCACTTTTACGTTTTAACGGTATTAGGGCTTTTTTTTGTCCGTTATAACGGTATTTGGCGAAAATAACGACGGGATTATGGTATTTCATCTTCTGCCGTGAGGGTAAATCGCCCGTTTTGTGCCGGTATTAAGGTATTTATGTACAAGACAAGAAATCCGGTTTTCGGTATAGGAATAGTTTGTGATAGTTACGTGATCATGATATAATGTCGATATTTTTGATGGTGCGTTAATTACCAACATCGTTGTGGCGCAAAATTTCGAATGTTCTTTTTTTTTTGTTCGAGACTTATTGATTGATTGTATACTATTAATTATCACATTTAACCATTTAAAAGAACACAGTACAACGAACCAAAATTAGGTTTTCAAGCTTTCGTTCTTTAATATTTCAACTGGAATTATAGGAATTATAGGGTTTCGCAACCCTTCGAGAAAATTGTAACATTATGGCTGATTTTAGTAGATTACAAAAAAAAAGGAGTGTATAGTGCAAATTCAAAACATCATCAAATTTGGTTACCCGCAATGTATATTCAACTATGAAACTGACATGATTAGCATTAAAATATATAAAAGCATAAGAAGCGTGATTTTACCTGTTCTCTTTACTTTCCACATCAAAATGAATGCTTCTGATTTGATGACCAAACACAGTATCAGACAAGTTCACTATTATCAGAAATTGACACAGTATTTATTTTTATAAAAAGAATGTCTAGTCACGTGGTTTAGCATCGTTTACACTTGCAGAAAAAGAAGAAAAAGGCAGTTTTTAAACGCTTTTGATTTCATTATTTGTTTGACTGCACGTGGTCAAGATCAACAAAATGAATAGAAAATTGTTTCATTTATTTGACAAATTTAAGAAAACGTCAGAAATAATCTATTCGTAATTTGTTCGTTTGCAAGAACCTTTCAAACGTCTTACCTTAAAAAAACTTTAAACAAACGATTCCTTTAGCAAACTCAAGAAAAGAGAACAGCAACTGTTGTCACTCACTTACTAGTGTTTGGCCTATAGAATAGAACCAGCCTAAAGGATCCTATACATGATTTTTTAGAAGACTGCTTCGATTTTTGACTCGTTACTCAAAAATTAGTTAGCGATTCAGAATGTAATTCAGAACTCAACTTTTACTAATCATTTGTTTTTCTTTGACCCTTAACTATTTCGACACATACCTTCTTACACGAAATTAACGTGGGAAATAATTAACTAACGCGGATTTTAAAAATCCGTGCTAATTAAAGCTTGGTTTCCAATAAAACTATTTTTGTTGCGCAACCGTTATGCAGCACTTTGTTGTGCAACATAGTGTAGGAAATTGTTGCAGAGATAAATTTTTCTCTATCCCTGCAACAGCTGTTTTACAACATATCTTTTGTTGCACAACAACTAACAGTTGTTTTCATCATACGCAAAAATTCTGAAAAACGGATGCATAAAGGCTGAAATACACTATCATTTTTCAATGATCATTTTTCAATGATCATTGAAAAATGACAGTGTATTCAGAAAAAAATGTCATTTTTTACACTCTAATTTTCAATGACATTGAAAAATGATAAGTTGAACATGTTCAACTTTTAATTTTTCAATGTCATTTTTTTTCTATTGTTTCGAATCGAATCTATTGTTTTCGCGCACGTGTTCGGTTCACGCGATGTGATTTTAGACGCTAACATAAACGAAAACAACATTTTGAAGACTTTTACACGCGAAAATGACGACGTGAGAAGCAACTGAAACATTTATTGAAATTTGGAGGAGTCAACCAAGTTTTAATCGCATGTAAACGGCTTCGCAAAATTCAGGGATGAACTGGGACAATGTGCTTTAAGTTGAACAGGGATTGGGTCTCGTGTTGTTTTCGTAATATGAACGTCTATGAGATGAAGCAGCTCATCGAAAATACTCGGTGGCATTCTTAAAAATCTCGTATATTCTGCGATTTCCCCCACTCGTAGTTCATGCATGAGGGTATTATAGATGCCAAGTTTATTTCGTCTATATAGCCATGCCTTTACCCATGCACTTCTTTCTTTTGATTTTCTGCGTTCAACTTTCTTTTTTGATAACGACAGCAGCTGCTGTTTCTTCCTCAGAGTCCATGTTTGTAATTTTCAATGGTAGTGTATTCGCGCCAAAATTTTTAATTTCCAATGTCATTGGAATGTATCATTGAAAAATGATCATTGAAAAATGATAGTGTATTTCAGCCTTAACCGTTGTGTAACAAAAATAATTTTATTGGAGACCAAGCTTAAAACCGTGTTAATTTGTGCCCCGCGTAATTTAACCGCCCATTAATTAATGTATCGTGATGTAATATAATCCCTCGTTATTTTGTGATATTTTTCAATTTTTGAAAGCAAAATTGTTGAATTTGAAATACAGTAAAAACGACAGGTTTTCTTTTTTTTTTATTTTTTATGACAGTTACAACGGAGACATTTATTGGGTGCATGCACTGAAAATGAATTGGCGGAACGATCATTTGGAGAATCAAAAGTTCCTGTTCATTGAATCTGATACTTTTAATGAATTACTGCTCCCTCGTTTATCATTTTTCTTCATTCTATTTGCCATTTTCGGCTTGCAAATAACGGCTCACTTCATTTTCACATAAAATTGCCACAAAATCATTCTGAATTATTCTCCATGCCTTGAAAACAAAAGAAACATCTAGTTTATCCCATGATTTCAATAGAACTTTGTGTGAAAGTAAAGCAAGCAGTTATTTGAACTTCGAAAATGGCAAACAAAATGGAAAATTGAATAAAAGGTAGAATTCTTTCCCATATTGAATGTTCAATAGGGAGCAGTAATTCATCAAAAGTATCAGGTTCAATACGCGAGAACTGTTTGTTCTACAAAAGATTCTTTCGACTAAATTCATTAAACAGCATGTTATGCATCCATATAAATGTCTTCGTTGTAACCACGGCTTCACTCAGATTGTTCGTTTCTTTCTTGTACTTTTTTTCTTTTAAACTGATCGTGTATTTCAGCTTTAAGATTGCTAAATAAATAAAGATTGCCAAATAAATTGCTAAATAAATGTTTATGTCTGCTTAAATAGCTGTTCTACGCAGACAGGACAATGGAGGGTGTTAGAAAGATTTTTCTTTGCATTTGTTTTTCTCCCTGGCACGGCCCCACAAGAAAATTTGGAAGGTCCAGTGAACAGATTTAGAATCCTTTCATGATTACCTTAAATGTTTGAGAAGTCTGGATTTGTCTGCTCCGTTATTTTCAAATATTGGACGCCAGCTCCCTGACTATTTCTGTTTCAAAAAATAATTCAGACATCAGTAGAACTGGTGTTCAAAACAGAGTGAGTGAGGTGTTCTGTCTAAAAAGTTCACAATGACCATTTTAAATTACCATGCGTTATTTTACAAATCTGGTGATTCCGGCAAATCTTACCAGGAAGCGTTCAACATGTTAAAAGATTCCCTCGATATACTGAACGGCTTCGAACATGACATACGTGAACACTTCACTGTCCTTAAAGCCTCAAAGGGAACGCACGGGCATGTTTCAACTAAATCTTATATATCCTTGGAGTTGACAGTATGTTCACTTCAAACGTGCTCCAAGAACAAAACTTCGAAGCTAAAAATATGTTGAGTATGAAGACATTGTCCGTAGAACACTTTCACTCGACAATACATGCCAAACAAGCCTTGCTTAGCCCTCTTCAATACGCAATGAGTTTTATGACATCAATAAAAGAGTCCCTCAAAAAAGGATACCCATGGACTGCATACTGCTTTACAAATTCTAAAAGGGAGCTGGAACCCACCACCTGATAATTCAATAAGCTACAGCGAGGTATCAAAGTCAGACAATAAAGGAGTATTCACAGACCGGTATAAGTAGCAAGCGGGAGAAAAAGAAATGTGATTATAGGCTGAAACATACACCAGAGGAGTATTTCAGCGTTCGGTTCGACAGGAAACAACAATGGAAAAAGCACTTTCACACATTACTTATATAGTGTGGATATAGTGTGGATATATTTGCAAACAGGCTGCTCAAACAGCATGATATCAAGATGATGAGGCGGAGGAACCTCATGAAACACCAACCCATATTTCCATAGTTGTGACGGTATGACAGTATTAGAGATCACTGAGTCACACCGCCTTTATTGAAATAATAACACGAGGTTGGATTACTGATAAGATCACAGAGTTTAAACGGAATAAATCGAGATAGTTATGGAGAAAAATAGGAATAGTTGTATACAGTGCAAGTTCTACCTTATCGGTCCTTTTTACGCCGGCCCTAAATGGCGTTTTTTTTTGCGGTGGGTGGCGTTATAAGGGCCGGCGTTAAAAGGCCCGGGGTAAAAAGGGCCGTTTTTTAAACATTTTAGGAAAAATGCGGCGTTATTTATCGAAGGAACATTTTCAGAAGCCATGCCGGAAAAAGGAAGTCAAGAGCAAGAACAGTCGGAAGAGCCGGATTTTTTCATTGAAGCCGAATCCGATGGCGAAGTTGCCGACGAGGGTGCTGAAAATGTTATTGTAATCGATTAGATACGTAAAAATTAGAGAAAAATTGCTAATTTGAATTCATTCCTTCCTGGACAACAAAGACTGGCGTAAAAAGCGGCCCTAATTGGCGTTAGGCCAAATTCAGGGGGTGGCGTAATAAGGGCCGATAAGGTATTTAAATCATTTTGTAGCTTTGTTGATTCTAGAAACCTCCCTTCGATCGAAAAATGGCCACTTAACTATGACGATCCTGCAGCTGCAGACTTTTGTGATTCTGCGAAAAGTCTTCGTTTACTGCGTGCGCATGACAACCAATGACTGAATGACTTCCCAAGAAGGATTGAATGCGGCTAGGGAACTACAACACATCTCCATAGACACTCAACAAGCTTTCGTGCCTCATACATCATAATTGAACAAACAAGAATTGTTTTCCAACAGTGAATTTTCCTGTTCGTGATGTTTTGTTCAATCTTACGAACATGATTGAGTGATATACAAATCATGAAAAACAATCGTCATTGATCGTTGTAGCAAAGAGGCGGGACTAATATGAGGAGGGTCAGCACAGTAGTTTACATGAGAGCCGTACTGAACTCAAACCGGTTTAAAATTTCAATCCTCCCACTACGAGTTTCGATACGGGTTCTTATTTCAGAACGGTTCGTAGTCAAACTTTCAGCGATGTTTGGAAGGGGACTAAATTTTTTTTCAGTTTTGCAAACATTTTTACCGGATTGAATTTTTTCATGTACCTTATCGGTATTATCCGTCGGTAAATGTGACAAATCTTTGTCTTAATGACGAATATATTTTACCGACGAAATTTTTTACCGACGAAATTTTTTGCCGACATAACTTTTTGCCGACGAAATTTTTTACCAGTGATGTAGTCGAGAACACGATCTTTCGTGACATTGAAAAAATTGTGAAAATACAGTGTGTTTGTTCTTTAAAAAACAGAAAAAAAACAAGCTATACATATAAATTGGAAAATTGCTGAAAATCCGTTAAGAAATAAAGCATAGTGAGACATAAATATTACAAATAAATAATTACAAAAAGAAAAGAAAAACGACAATATTAAAAAACAAAAAAAAAAAAAGGTAAAAAGAAGAAAGCTATGCCGGTTCACTTGATGTAATCAGATTTGTGTTGAAAACTTTTGCATGGTTGGAATCATCGAGAATGTTTCGCGACCACATCTTGTGACCTGAACACAACACACTTGAAAAACAACACCCCAAAACAACCCTGTCCGTGGTCACACACGCACGCACGACTTCTTTCGGAAAGTATCATATAAACTTTTAGTCTTGTAAAAACGTCCTTAAAATACAAATAGAACTATTAAACAAAAAACGTGGATAGAACATGATTACAAAACTCTACTCTATTCGAAAAAATATAAACAAACTCTGTTTTTTTTCTTGAAATTTCCATTCTAAAATGGTGGATATCAAATACACAAACTGGAGAAATAATTTCGTACCGGAAGTTACAAAAGGTGTCAGGTGATGGTGTAGAAAAGGTACATATGACACAAGGTAAATCACCTTTAGTATATATCGAAAATATCTTATAACATGTATAACCCTAATATGGAAAATAGGTTCGTTTCACTGCAAACCGAAGGCCCGATTTACACAACACAAGGACCGTTTTACACAGCTTCAGTCCACCACAACGCCAAATTAAGATTTTTAGCTTTCACCAATTCCCTTGTCCAAGCTATCCAGGCCATCATCTCCAACAAAACAAAATGCAAAATAATTATTTAAAATACGCAAACTATAAAGTGATCCAGGAAAAATTCTATTATAATAAAATATAAATCTATTAATGTCTATTTCAATAGACCGGGGGAAATTCAATTCATGTCTACTGCCATCATGGCATCGATGACCATTATATACCACGCCGTTATCCTCAACCACCAACAACATCACGACTTGATCGGAATATTTCCAAAAAACGGAGTTTATTTATTAATTGATATCAAGTTGAATTCATCTAAATATCCATTTCCGCGCTATTACATATTTCCGTGAAGAACTGATACAAGAAAGCAGAAGTGGGACGACTATCTGGTTTGGTCTTCCAGCATTTGAGCATTACATCATACAAATCGTCAGTACAAAATGGCGGTCTTGCAAGCACTTTAAAAGGCTTATTTGGATTTTGAACGGACTCGCATGCGTTTTCTATTACTTTGGCATCATCGAGTTGAGAATATGGTGATTCCCTGGCGAACGTTAAGATTTCCCACAAGGTGATTCCGAAACTCCATACGTCAGTCATTTGGGTAAATTTCCCTACAAAACAAATTGTGCACGATCATCTATGTGTTGAAAGAGATCTCTACCGTAGGGTTGCAAAGTATGATTCACAGTTACGATGTAAACACAGAAGTAAGCACTCAATCTCAATCAAATATTATACCAAATCACTACATCACTAGATATCAATGTATCTGTTTAGATTAGAAATGGTATTTATAAAATAAACACGGTCGAATAAGGCAAAATGAAACCTGTTGACAATAACATAAATATTGCTTCGGTAGCAACCTGCACGACTTTATCCTAGATTTCACTTTACAATAATCACAGATGAAGTCAGAGTACAAAAAAACTTCGGTGTTCAACATTCAACACACGCTTCGCATGTTTTACTTGTGTTTACACGTGTTCACACGGAGCTCGCTTCTGCTTTTGACATCACTTTGGTGTTTGTTTGCGTAAGAGTGAATCAAGTGTATGAAAAACTAGGAGAATTAATAGGAGAATAGAAAAGCCTCGGAACTTTCCCTTTTCTAATCTCAAAACGAGGCAAAAGTAATATGGGGTGAACAAGAATATAACTGATTTAACTGACCATAAAATAAACATTCGGGAGCCATCCATCGTATGGGCAGCACTGCTTTTCCCTCCACACGGTAATAATGCTTCGAATACAAGTATCGACTCATGCCGAAATCGGAAATTTTCACTTGATAAGCTGGTCCAACAAGACAATTTCTTGTGGCTAAGTCTCGATGAATGAAGGCTTCTGCATGCAAATATTTCATTCCACTTGCAATCTGCTGCGCCATATGTAATAAGATATCCAACGGCAACATGTTCGGGGCAATCTGACTAGCGCGATAGTTATCGGAATCGCACGGTTTTCGGTCATGTAAGAACTGATTTAAATCGCCGTTTTCCATGTATTCCACCACCATGAGCATAGGCTCGTCCTGAGAAACGCCAAGTAAGCGAACAACATTTTCGTGTTTCAGACGCGACATAATCTCCACCTCTTTCATAAACTCCTCCTCCACATGCTTGTCGACCGACTTGAGTAATTTGACGGCAACTAGCGCCGTGTCGGGTAAGCCCCAAGAATTATAATGACCGATGGTGCCGTATATTTCATCCAAGCCGGTGGCTTCAGCAATATGAACTTCACCGAACTGCCCGTCGCCAATCTTCTCTTGAAAATTCAATTGGTCACGTGGGAATATTTTAAATAAACTCCTTTGCGAGCCACTTCTGTTTAAAACAACGGCGTCGGGATCAGTATACAACGTCGACGCGACAACTGCCTTATAAGGATTCTCGTATGTAGTTGCATAAATGGCCGAACCCTGATAAATCGGGTTTGACTTCTTGATGTTATTCGGTTCTGCATATTGTTGTTTGATGCTGGGTTGAGCGTACGTGATACTATCCCCACCACTTGATGCAGGCTTATACTGCGCATGTACGACATGTGCGTAACCCGGTTTATCAGTGTTGCCGTCACATACAGAAACGCTCACTTCGCTTGGATGTGCATAAACTTCCTCAGTGTTGTGCGTTTCTGTAAAGAAGAACGATAAGTGATCCAGAGGACAAGTCGTCTAAAGATCACTGCGACCAAGAGCATTTAGAACTGCACTCATTCGTAGTGATTTTTTCAACAAATTTTTCCACTGGGAAATTGTCTCTCGCTAATAATTAGCCGTGAAACCAAAATTAACTTAAGTGAGGCAATAGACCGGCTCTTCAGTATACAGCGTGTCCAAGAATTGGATTGAGATCTCAATCTTCGGATTGAGATTTTAACAAGCTAAAATCCTTGAATAAAATCCTTTCGAATGGTGTAAAAATCGCTGAAATCTGATATATGTGTGAAAAGTTATAGGCTGTCGAAATCTCAAACTAAATTTCTTTGAAACTTTGATGATACCTTCTTCAGCGACATGCTTTAGAACTCAAATTTCTTAACAATATCACTGTGAAGGAGAGCATTTCTATAGAAATATACGCACTATTTCAATAAAAACGCTCTTCAAGGCAGTAAAAATTTGACTATTTTGGTTCTTTATGAAGTTGTAATTATTGAGTTAGAGTTTGACGATGGATGCTATGATGAATTGCTTATTCATAGAAATATTGAAAATATTGAAAACTGAACAGCTAGAAACCGTACCTTGACTCTCTTTGCGGTACTGCACCACCGGCGTGGCGTTTGAAAAGCCACTGTGTTCTGAGGCTGGGTTCAATAACGAACGATACTCACGTGACTTGCTTCTTACGTCATGAGTAGGCTTACTTTTCGTTTTGAATACTGTATGTAGGCTGGACCGATAGTGATAGATAACAAAGGCTAACAAGATGATGAACAGCATGGCTAATACAATACAAACGATGATGACTATGCTTGGCCCTGAGCTTTTACCAGAATCTAAAAAAATGAGATATGACGCATTGTCAAAAGAGATTTTTCAAACCACATGATCAATTTTGGAGTCTTAAAACTCTCATAACTCACAGAGCAAATACATGCAGAAGCGCTTAAATTGAACGACACAAAGCTTATTCCACACAGACCTTAACACATTTCATATTTGCAACAAAAAGCAGCTTTATTTTGAGCAAACACCGTTGCACAAACGAGTCACACTGTGAATAAATTGACTTCTGTGATAAAATCAAGAAATTAGTAAACCACAAAATTTATGTATAAAAGAAATTTTAAAATGTTAAATTTAAACAGACACTCAAAACAGGTGTGCTGAGAACTGAGAAAACGTGTCAACGTGGATTCAAAATTTCATATTCCTGGTGATCTTGAATCAGTTTAATTGGAAGAAACTTACCAACTGGTTTTTCTGGAATGACACATGTTGGTTTTTGTTTACTTAGCTTCAAACCCCCTCCAAGTGAGTTAATATCTGAAATAAAGAACTTTTAGCCAGATGAAACATTCCGATTTAAAATTTGTCTAAAGTTTTCCTGATTGTTAATCAAGTGTTATAAAGGTCATGAGAAAAACTTGAAAAAAGAGTTTTCTACAAGAGAAATCGCCAAGAGATATATCATCATTTTGTTTAACTCTCCTGATACTAGCAAGCTGTTTGTTTCAGAATCATTTCTTATCGTTCTAATCAGGGATCTTAGCCCCTACTAACATAAGCATCCTACAATCTTCAGTTCCACTTACTGTATATTTTTTGGTATCAACAAGGAAACATATTTCAATATCAAAGGAAGAAACAAATACCTTGATCAATAGACACCTGTCTTAACATAATCCAGTCGCCAGAATATTCAAATTCAACGATCACTATCTTAGTTTTTAAGCTGCCAAGGTCTATTTTGAATGGTAGAATTTGTGGGGAGCGATGATAAGCTGATGGTGGTGCACAGACATAACCCAAGGTTTTCGGTAAACCCGTTGTCAAACTATGCTTTACAGTGAACATCTTTATGGGCCATGCACCCATGCTGTCATTAACATAAGTTTGGAAAGTAACACTGGTGATAGTGGTTTGAACGGTTAAGGAGAGCATGATGTATATTGGACGGTCACGTTTAACTAGATGAGACCATCCAATCCAACATTGTGATTTAAACGGATTTGAGTCGGAGGTGTATTTTCCATCTGTCAGACAACCTAAACCGCCACTTAATAGACCTTTGGAATCTGGTGCTTTAGGTTGAGCGTTGGTTACCGTTCTGTATTCTATGTCTTTCCATTTATAATGATTAAGGTATGTATTGCCATCATAAATTTCGTATTGATAAATTCGAGCTGAATTAAAAATGAAAACAAATCAGCTCACTCCTCAATATTGAATATAAAGTTGGGATCATAATCCAGAACATCCACAATGTTCCCAGTTTATCAAACTACGCAAACAAATTCAGAAAACCACAGACCGGTAGAGTGATAAGCAAAACGAAACTGTAGCATGGTCTCCTGGTAAACTGAATTTATTTATTTATTCGGTATTGTTTTACGTGGCTAGCCTTACTCAGTTGCTATTGCATCTGCTTTACAGGAGGGGCCTCGGCTTAGGTCGGAGGCTCCGAAAGCCTTCATTATGTATGCACCATATAACAGATTAGTTTAAAAAGCATAGTTGTCATAGATATATCACGAGACAGATGTATGTGTACGATATGTACTACCTGGTTCTGGTGGCTTGTTGGGATCATTAGTAGCATTAGGTTTTGTTAATGGTGTTGTTGTTAGATCTGCACAAAAATTTCGAGAGAAAATTAGGAGGAAATGTGTATTGAATTACAAGCAAAACTTCGATATGTTTCATTAGCACTAGACTATCGATTCACTATATTAGCGTACATTCACAAAGTTCATTCTCAATCAAATTTGCAAAACTTCGTTAGGATAGTGCATGAATAAATTCAACTATGTTACTAGCCTTGTATGTGTATGTGTAAACTAAAAAGCTTGTATATAAATTATAGGAGTGCTGATGACAAGAGTACCTGCTGCTTGATTTGCTCGACATCCATATAATTGTAATTTGATACAAGTATTATTAGTATTTGACAATTTTATTCGAATTCTTACAAATTGAGCTAACAAAGGCTTTGTTAAGGCCACTCCTTTGTCAAGAACATCGTTGACAATAAGTTCCTAAAATTAAAACAAAAATGGTGATAGCTTCATATTTAACAGCTTCGTCTGCTCAAGATTTTCAGAATTAATTTGGTTTGAAACAAAATGGATGTAGGTTCAGAAACATACCATTTTCTCATAGCCTTACATTCCAATCAAGGTAAAATGACAAGATTTCAATAATTAGAATGATACACAAATTACACCATTCACCTCAAAATCACACAAAGGTTATTTGCAGAGACAGGAATTACTTATAACTATGCAGCTTGTAATAAAATCAATGCCTCAAAGACTTATACTGAAGGTGGAAAAACTTTCACGGTCCTGTTGACCTAAATTTTTGTATTCTGCATATATTTTCGACAGAAGTTTTTCAACAAGAATCGCAATGATTGATTGCATGTGTTTTAATATGGTGTAAGCCCATCCTTTTAGAAAAAACTCTGTTATAGGTACTTTTATGTAAGTTGCCTGGGGGCCTTTAAAATTATGACAAAATATCGAAACATTTATATATATTTTCATAGCCATCAAAAAACATGGAAATTTCACTTTATCAAAGAGGACCTTCATAGGATGTGAAGGTAAAACTCTCATTTTCTTCTTCTTCATTTTTCTTCTTTGTTTTCACATTTTTTCTGAAGACTTATGAACACTTATCAAACAAGGAGAAATTTTCAAGATGATGATGAAAATGGTACCTTTCAAAATACAACCATGGAATGCATAATTTGCTAATTATACAAATAAAATGTTTACCCTTCCTCCTTCATATGATGCCCACACATTATTGCCAACACTGTATTCTAACTTGAATGACTCAGGTACTTCAGATTGATCGTCTTTATAGCGATCAACAATGAACTTATAAATAAGAAACTTCTGTGACAAATTCACCAATGCCCATTGAGAATATGGATTTGGAATGGGATCAAACTGTACGCACCATGCCTTTGTTCTGTCATATGCCAAAAATGAGGCATCATATGCTGTTGGTTGACTGACATAAGAGGACTGGTTGAATTGAGAATGCTCCATATTACTGATAAGTGGTTCATCAGTTTTACTGCAATCTAAAATATTAATAACAAAATACTAGTAATATTGCAGTATTTTTATACAAACTTTTCATTTCTTCTTATTCAAACTTTTCAATCTAAAGCCATTTGTTTTTAATTCTAAGCTATCAGTTGATCAGTCTCCTAGTTAACTGTTGACTGTTAAGTTTTTCCTTGCTAATATCAAGTTCTTGAATTGACAATGAACTTAAGGATAAATGCATCATTTGTTATGCATAGATTACCATAAATCATTTTACAACAAAGACAATATCTAAAAATTTCTTAAATTCAAGAAAAAGAAAAGTGTAGTCATGGTCTACAATCACTCCTATAATCCCCCCAAAAAATCTAACTTTTTTTATTTCATACAAAGATAAAGCTTTTAGAGAGCTTTCTGAAAATGCATGTGATGCTACCAGATGTGCCAGAATAAAATTACCCTTTTTGAATGGATATTTCAGGTGACAGAAAAAAAAATTTTCAAATATTTTTTCTGAATCGTTTAGAGGAAAGCCTAACTTAAAATTTGATGTATTACTTTTTAATTTTACTTCATTGGACCAAAAAAACTAAAACATCAATTTTCAAAAATGTCAGAACAGCCAAAAAACGAGGGTATCAAATTTATTGTAAGAAAAAGACACAAGACTTGTTTTATTCATCAGGAAATGTATTTTATCAATTCATTAAAGCTCAAAGTTTTGTTCCAAAGCACTCTTTATGTTTATTTTATTTTATTGTTAATTTCTTTTCATTTCTTTGTCTAAATTTCTTTGTCCATGGGTATCATCAAGGGACATGATGTTTTAAGCTCTAAAAAATTTCTTAAAAAAAATTTCTTGAAAAGAGTTTCTTAAGCTTTTTGTGTGTATACATCATTGAGAGAGGAAAAGAAAGTTTGAATGTACTAAGAAAAATGCCTAGCCTTACTATTCCTCAACGAACGTGGGTATGCATGCACAAATAATGCAACAGAAGTAATAAGACGCTGGCCTAACCAATGGCCCAATGTTCCTCCACCAACAAGACAATCCATTATTAAAAATTATGAAACATTTGGCAGAGAGGGGACTTGTCACAACCTTAACAAAGGTCAAAGTGGCAGAAGGTGCACAGTGATGACAGGCGAATAAAGATATGGTGAGAAGATCTTTACAGCAAAATAGGTGTCGTTCTTGTCGAAGGAATGGGTTGAACCTCACTCCATCTTCTTTCCATCGAATCATCAAGGGGAAAAAATTTCATCCCTATGTGTTGGTAAGGAAGCAAAAGCTGGAAGCTGGAAGATGGAGATCCTGCAAAATGACTGACCTTTTCCAACTGGTTCAGAAATATGAACAATGCAAACTTTTCATCCAACCTGATTATTTCTGACAAGGCAATATTCAGCATGAACTCAGATGTAAACACGCGTAATGTCATGTATTACCCAGAACAGGGTTAAAGACATCCTGTTGATCACTATGTCGAATTTGAACAAGGGGCGGATCAGGTGATGGTGTGGATGGGTGTTACGGGAAGTGGATTAGTGTTGGGCTCACACTTTGTTCAAGGGAGGCTTGAGAATATTTGAGAATCATACGGCATCATGTCATTCAACGTGAATTCGTGAGGTTTGGCATCAACAAAGCAACATTTTGGTGAATTCAAGATGGGGCAACTCCCCACACAAGCAAGGCATCTCTTTGTGGCCAATTTCCAGGAAAGGTGGTCAGCAATCGAGGAGATGTGGAATTGGCCCCCAGGATCTTCTGATCTCACTGTCTGTGACTTCTTTTTGTGGGGTTACATGAAACAACAGATCTGGGAACAACCCCAAAACTTTCAACCCCAGACCCTTAATCAATTAAACCTTCAATTAGAAATGTTGCAGCTAATCTCGACCCTCAAATGATTAGAAATTCCTTTACAGGAATGGTGAATCGTGTAAATGAATGCTTTGGAAAAAATGGAAATACATTTCCTGATGAATAAAACAAATGAAGGGAGAAGGTCAAGGAAAGGCTATTTTAAGGAATGTATTTCAAAAGTCATTTGTTTCCTCAGAACTAGGACTTGTTTAGAAAAATAAGTAAGTAAAAATAGAATACGATAACATAAAAATATTGTGGAAAATATTTTTCAAAGGGTTCGTGGAACTCCTAGAAATTAAGCCTTTTCAAAATGCATTTATCCACAATAACTGGATGCATACCCAAACTCTTTGTTGTATGGAGTTGTGGCATTTCTCCATATTTTATACAAGACAGTCTTTTCATAGTTATTCAATCAAATTGACTCACCCTGTATATACCTTGTTGAAGTAATGAACACAAAACTGAAAACATGCAGCATGTTTGGATGGAAAAAAAATAAAGAAACAAAGAACATGGAAAATTGTAAAGATTTTCATACCTTGGAACTCTGGTATTGAGTATTCCTTGCAACCATATAATTCAAATCGGAAACATTTAGTATTTGAGTCAAATTCAGGAACAATTTTTATCTTATAAGCTCTGACAGGTTCTGGTAATACCAAATAATAATAGTCATTTCCCTTTGGCTCAACAACGCGAAATACAGGTAGCTGGAAAACAAAACACTCCCAAATTATGAAGCATAAGGTCAAGCCTTCTCATCAACTTATTTAGTAGTTTTAAAGAAAAACACTTTGGATTGCAGATTAAAAACAGGTCCATTGTGGGAGAATTGAAAGCAATTTTGTTATGTTCATATTTCTAAAATCTTTAATCTATAAAAAGATTCCCTATAAGGCATTGGACAGGTAAAATTGTAAACATTTCATGATCAAGTAATACGGATTATAAAGAAAGATGGTGGAAGCTAATGGGACAATGCCAAACCACAAAGAGTGATCAAGAATGAGTGAAAATGCTTTAGTTTAATTTCAGATTAAGTTTTATAGAATGGAAAAGAATAAATTAGTAACTTAGATAAGTTTGTGTAACTGCTTTTGAAAATTCATGAGGATTTCATGGCTTTGTTTTATTCTTCAATACCAAAATTTCAAATGATCAATAACCATTATAATGAATGTCTTCATTCTGTCAGAGATTCTTGGTTTGATGTTCTGCATTTCTATTCAAACAATAACATCAATGTTCACCTGAAACATTGCTATTTGTAACACCTCAAGGAAACAATTGAAATATTTCTATTTTTAAAGACATACAAGGAAGCATATATTTTCAATAAACCAATGAAATACAGGAAAAGATGTGTATAATGGCCAACTTCACAACATGCGGTCATTATAAAGATAAGCTGTAAAAGTTTAACTTTATGGCAGAAAATTTTCGTAAAAGGCCCTGATACACTTATGGATTTTTCTTTCGAAAGAATTAAAATTTTCCTTTCTGAAATGTTTTAAATTACCTATGACTCATTTTTAAATGGATCGGCTGTCTGCTGTTTCTGCCTCTTTAAAAAACTTCGCTTTTTGATAAAAAAAAAGTAGAAGAAGGACGTGTTGGGTCAAAATTGGCTAATGGAAAGAAACAATATACGGTCATGGTTGACACCATTTTTTGATTGACACTTTTTCTTTTTCTTTTTTGATGCTGCATCATCATCTTCTCTGGGAGTCGTCACTCGCTATCATTCGTACCTATTTCGTTTACATTGAGATAAGTATTGATTTCCTTGCCTACAGTTGCCGGTGGTAATAATTTTCTATACACCTTAGGGCATCAGATGAGTTCAGCTTTTCAAGTCATTAACATCCAGATTATTCTTTATTGGGGTTTGACCTTTGGTTCGATGAAGATCGATTATTCACCCAATCTTGTGTTTTGGGTTGGCTGCACGTTGGATTTATGGGGGTTTCTACCCAATGACCTTTTCCAAGTGGTTTTGGTTATGGCTATTGTTAGGTTTGTCTGGTTTGTGACTGCTATATTTGCAATTTAGCAGCTTCAGCCATTTTCTTGCAGGTTTAGGGGAATTTGGGGGTGCATTGTTCTGCTGTCCTAGTTGACAGTAATTAAGAAGTGCAATAGTTAAGAAGCTGGACCTTGTAGACGGTTTGTCAAGATAAAGATTTTTTCATATTTGCTGCCCTTGTTGACAGTGCAGTACCATAGCTAAGAAGCTATCCTTGTTGATGATGTGCCAGATTAGGCTAAGATTAGGCCCTGTCCTTGTTGACAGAAAATTATTACTCGCTGTACTTGTTGACAGCCAGATCAGACTAAGAGGCCTTCCTTGTTGATGATTTGTCAGGTGCAGTTTAGCCATCATTCACCTCCAGATATCCCTCCAGATAACCCTCAACCGTCTTTTTTTTATTGTGCTGAAGTATTTTGATGTGCACAAAAAAAATTTGAAACACAAAAAAAAAAAACATAACACGTACTAACCTGATTTGTTCCATTAACATGGTATGGATAAAAAGTATCGCTATCATCATTGGCATAGTATATTAATATACTATTTCCAGTTGGAAATCCATCATGTCCTTGCAATGCTATAGCTGTTAACAGCCTTGGAAGTTCAAACGAAATAGTAATAAAGATGTCGTGTCGATATGATGTAGTGGTACCAGAAGCACTGGGTATACACCAAGCATTTTCATTGTTAAGCCTTGCATAATGATGTTCCTTGCTAGATTGAACTCCTTCTCCTTTGATTTGGCTATCTTTTATTTTACCATTTTCCATCCCAAAAGGTTGAAAGCATTCTAGGAAACAAGTCGGTGGTACTCTGTTAATATTAGACACACTTGAATTACTGGTAAAAGGTTTCTCAGCAAAGGCAATGATAGTTTCATCACCTATATCTGTTATTTATGTGTTCCTACCTGCCATCTCTTTCAATTTGAAAGATAAGTATTAATTTTTTTCCAGTGTGTCAAAAATATGAACATAGTATAAAGAAAACGAATGATACTTTTGAATTTCAAGTCATTCATCTCTCTTAAAGCTTATCTCCCAAGAAAAAATATAGAATACCGTATTTCCTCTAATAAATGCCGCCCTCTGATAAACGCCGCCCTCTATTAAACGCCGCACTTATTGTCGAAGGTTTGTAGTAAACGCCGCCCTCTAATAAACGCCTCCCTCTATTAAACGCCGCATCTTGAAAAGCGGTGTTTATTAGAAAACAGGTTAAACAAGAATTATAAAAAAGCTTTCATCTCATACAAGAGAACGGCGACAGTGATATTGCTCTTCTTTGACATTTTCGTGAACATATCTTCTGTGTAAAACATTTTCACACAATCTTTTGTAACCTTTTAAAGGATAAGGAAGCATTATTGTTTTAGTTTGCTTCTGTCCAATTTTTCATTTTGTAATAAACGCCGCCCTCTAATGAACGCCTCCCTCTATTAAATGCCGCATCCAAAAACTGGAATTTGTAATAAACGCTGCGGCGTTTATTAGAGGAAATACGGTAACCTATATTTACGTATAATTTAGGAATATGAAATTTATTTTGCATAAAGTTCTTCATTATCTGTTTCTGTAATTCAAAAGTCTAGA
The DNA here is from genome assembly GCA_027922465.2 of Turritopsis dohrnii. Classification (NCBI taxonomy): domain Eukaryota; kingdom Metazoa; phylum Cnidaria; class Hydrozoa; order Anthoathecata; family Oceaniidae; genus Turritopsis; species Turritopsis dohrnii. The sequence goes on from BQMF02000011.1 coordinate 2,037,491, forward strand.
AATGGGCTCTACATGATGCTTCGATAGACCATACTGATTTCCTGATATAAATCAAAATTTGTAACGGCCAGCAGTCTGACGTCATGAGGTTGCTCATCGCACTTAAAAACATTGAGAAATGAAAGTAAGCAAAGCAGAAAAATGTTTCTCAGAGATCTAAGATCAGTATAATTAATATACTTTATGCTTCAATTACCCCCATCAATAATTTTTTTAAATGGGTTGCTCCCTGCAAAGCCGAAGCCACTACTAGGCAGAAAGCTACAAGATAAGAAAAGGAAGAACAGTTATAAACACAGATGGGAAAGATGAGAAAAGGAAGAAGAGTTATAAAGACAGAGCAAGGTGGCAGTTAACCTTGGATTTAAAAGATTACAGATCATACTCAGCAGGAAAACAACTATGAGGGAGAGAATTCCAGAGGCGAGCAGTCCAAGGGAAAAAGCTAGATGAATAAAAGTTCTTATGGCACGTTGGGACCTGAACAGTCAAAGGATGAGAATTCGAAGAGAGACGAGTGTTCCGAGAGAAAGTCTTAGGAGAAGGGGTCAGTTGATGCAAGTCATCCGAACAATGCCCATGAAAGTATTTATAGAAAAGAGACAGGGAAGCAACGTTTCTCCAATGTGAGAGGGGGTGAAGATTAGCAGGAAGATCAGGGCCAACTAAGTTAACTAAGTACTTCTGAATATGATCCAGAAGATGAAGACAATGAGGCTCCAGCCCAAAGGTGGCAGCAATACTCAAGACAAGGGCAATGAGTGGCCTTAAACATGTAATGATAGATTCAGCCGAAAGTAAGTGACAGACCCGAAAAAGCCAACCTTCATAGCAACAGATTTAGCAATGGACTCGATGTAAGAATTCCATGTGAAATTCTTTGTGAAGGTTAAACCTAAAAGACGAACATGGGATGACTCTGCAAGCTCACTTTGGTTCATAAGAACAGAAGGAATTACAGGGTCCCTAGATCGATTAATAGAAAGAAGCTTAGTTTCCGAAGCATTGAAGGAATGTCCTAAGATCGTCCTCCAACTCAGCAGCCATTTCAACCTTATCAAAGAAGTCCTTAGTCCTTTCAAGAGATGAGTAAAAAGTAGTGTCCTCAGCGTAAATAGCAAGATTACTGAGGATACAATTGGGAAGGTCGTTGATGAAAATGACAAAGAGGGTTGGACCAAGAACAGAACAATGAGGCACCCCTGAATTAATGAAGTAAGAAGAAGACGAATGACCATCGAGAAACACCTTAATACTCCTGCCACTAAGAAAGGAATTAATAAGTTTCAAGAGTAAACCAGAATTTCCATAAGACTTAACCTTGTGAAGAAGGCCACGATGCCAAACCTTTGTTGAATGCCTTACAGATATCAAGAGCAATAGCTCGTGTCTCACCACAAACATTGAGGGACTGACATACATGTTCACAGATGATGGTCAGAGCATCAGCAGTGGAACGGCCAAAACGGAAACCATACTGGTGTTCAGAGAACAGATGAAGAGATTCCGGATGATGGGTGATGGAAGAGAGTTGGTCAATGATTCGAAGATCTTACTTACAAAAGATAGAAAACTAATAGGACGATAGCATAAAGGGTTCGACCTCTCACCAGAGTTTTTGAAAACAGGCACAACAGAAGCAATCTTCCAACAAGAAGGAAAACAAGATTCATCGATGCACTTCCTGAAAAGCCTATAGAGTATGGGAGAGAGTTCAGGCGAGCATTTTTGCAGAACGATTACAGGGATTTCGTCGGGACCAGTAGCCTTAGAAGAGTCGAGAGAACTAATAACATCCACAACCATCTTGGGAGTTATGTTCAGAGAAGACAAATCTGGGGTCAATATCGGGCAAAACATGACCAGTGTCATCAAGAGTGGAGTTCCTGCTGAACTGTTTAGCAAAGAGCTCTGCCTTACTAACAGCAAATGTGAACACCTCAGGACCATCGAAGAGTGGTGGAATCAAAGACTTACCCTTATTAGAAAAGCTCCGATACATACGCCAGAAATCACGAGACCCAATAGATTCAGATATAAGCCGATCATGGACCAGATTTCCATAGGTGCGTTTAGCCTTCTCAATGACTTTTTACAGTCGTTGTGAGCTCTGGTGAAAAGACGCTTGTAGTCCTCACTACTACAACATTGATAACGATGGAAAAAATGATTACGATTCAATTGAGTGAGGTTTAACCTGATATTTACGAGAAGGAACAAATTCATCAATACCAACTTGAAGGCAAGAAGAGATCTCCACTGCACACCTCTCTGCATGACAGGCAAAGATACGATCAACCGGCAGGTCACAAATCAGATCTGAAAAGCTGTCCCAGACACCATGATGGTATGAATAAATTTTGCGATGAATTGGTGGATCGTGTGGGCAAGCGGAATTAAAGTCAATGGCTACATTAACAACAGAATGATCAGAATTGCCTAAAGAAGCAGATGTTGATGTTTCGCAAATGTTTGAGTTAGACGAAAGGAATAGGTAAAGTAAAGAAGGCTCCTGGTCAGCTCGATCAGGTACGCGAGTGGGATAGTTCACAAGCTGAGTAAGAGAGTGAGAGATGGCAAAGTTGAACGTGTCAATGCCAGATAGGGAGGTAGTGTGTGAGAAAAGTAACCAGTCAGCATGGTGGATATTGAAATCACCGAACACAAGGTATTAGCAGAAGGGTGAGTTATGAGAGCTTTATCAATATTTTCCGAGATTGAATGGATGACGCTGCATGACTGAGAAGATTGGGAACGATACATAAAGAAAAGATAACTAGTTGAATGCAAGAGAGAAAGACGTAGACAGATGAAAGATTCGTCAGGAGATTCGAGATTCAAGTACACGAGTACACGATTTAGATTTACTAGAATTTGCCATTTTTTTCATAATGAGGAGAAAGAAATCCAAAGTTGTGTTGGCTGAAGAACTCGTACTAGAGGAACAGGCCTTGTCAGGAAGAAAAAGGGCGGCGTGCGACTACCGCACGCCTGAATTTAAAACTTCAAAATCATCGCACGCCATCTAATTTTTAGGCGTGTGATGGAGTGCGAAGCTTAAAAAGATTATATACATTCGTTCTTGTAACGTAAAAAAACAGCTGGCACTGTCTAGACGCAGCGGAATTTATTTAAATATTTGTTTACTTTAAAGTACCAGTTGTATATCAAAAAGGCTTTTATTAATCTTGTTCATGAAAAAGGTTTTTCTATTAATCTTCTTGAAAAGAAGTTTTTGATGATGTTATCGACCACGACGAAAAGAGATACATAATTTCTTTCATGTGTTATTAAAAAAGTCGAATATGAAATTTACATTCGAAAACGTGTTTATCAATTTATATCACATCACGTTGCAGCATGTTTCGCAATATTGAAACAGAAATTGTCACCTGTTTTTGCTTATAGATATTTTTTTGAATGAAGCACGTAAACTTTTTTTCTTCTTGTGCTTAAATATTTTCAAAGACAGCTGACAGCTTTTGGGAATACTATCGTGACGTCTTAAAATGAATGAAAATGAATGATCATTTTTTCAAAAGTTATCGAAGAAACTTTTTTACGCTGTGCAGTCGATCAATGTTGGATAATGAATGAATTTTCATTTCTTTTCTCAAAAGATCAAAGATTATGAAAGCGCGATTTTCCTTCATAATTGTTAATTACATGTACGATCAAATGCGTTCGTGAACAGATTGCTTGTCTGCGTTTCTTTTACTTTGACAACTACACTAGTTCTCTTATTGAAAGATTTATTCTCTAGCCATAGAGGACTTCAGGTTTAAACATTATCAGACAAGAAAAGTTAAGACTGCGAGAGTCAACCTTTAATGTATTGACACCAGTCCTTGTGTTTGGGGTTCACAAGTTTAAACGTCCCCCACTTGTCTGTAGAAGATTAGGCAGACATACAAAATTTCAGGTGTGCGGTCGATCGCACTCCACATATAAAAAACGTTAAAACAGGCGTGCGAACAACCGCACACCTTGAAGAATTCAGGCGTGTGTGGGGGCGTGCGAGTGCGATCGCACGCCTCTCATGACAAGGCCTGAGGATCATTTCAATATAGGTTTGCCGTTAGCTATGAACCTATCGTCGTAACAAAAGCAATGCTGTGGCCTCTAAGGATGCAAACCACTACAGCTGGAGGACACCGTCCAAGTGCAACTTGGCACTACTACTGCAACTCCATTTTTCGACTGTTGATAGAGCAGCCTCTCTTAGTAGCTAGCAAAGAGTTCGGGCTCATGTACTACCAGTCAGCAAAGTAGCAATCAGGTAGAACTACTATCCTAACACCCTCAAAATAGATAACTAAGAAGCAGTATTGAAAATAGACTCAAATATTTGTCAGACAGTCAAGCGCAACAAAGAGACCGATGTTCATCATTCTAGAGTAGACATAGCACTGCAAGCAGCACATCTACACTAATAGACGAAGTAGGGGTACTAGACCGGGTGGTATCTCTACCTGCCCCTAAAGACAATTAGGCATTTTTATGGAGACACCATCTCTAAGGTTGCCAACCAAAGCTAAAGAAAGCCTTAATGGGGATTAAGCAAGACTGACCCCGCCGGACGCCAACCCGGTAAATGAAAGTATCTGAGATATTTCGTAAAAACCGAACATGCCTTTAGAGGTTCGGGACTATCCTTAAGCTAATGTCCATGGTCAGATTTTTCTTCATTAAATCTGCTTCTCTTAAAACCTACATCATGCTAATTTTACCTATCCAGCCAAACTGCATGCAAGCGAAACAAAAACCAAGAGCCAAGTTACAGGCCATCTACAACCAAGCATACACCATCATTGGCTACACTAATGCATGTTTACAAAACCCTGAACAAAGTATGGGATTGAAAAAGAGACCTGGTTGTAAGAAGTCTAACATAACAAACAAACTTTAATTTAAAAGTCAACAAAAATCATCCACAATTCTTCCAATTATGTTGAAAGTAAAAATTAACTTCTGGAATGGTTCTTCTCATAAACTCTTTTATAATAAACATTTTTCAGATTGAAAGAATTTGTTTTTTAACCGAAAAGTTTGTTAGTAAAGATTTCTGTTAAGGCCAGCTTCCACTTCATTCGCTGTGGTCAACTAGGTTTTGACTCACTCAGTAGCTCAAATCTAAGTAGTTGAAATGATTGGAACTAACAGACAAATAAGATTGGATCAGTATGGTAGCCGATTAGAGCAATAGCAGTTTTTATCAATTTCTTTTGTTTTTCTTACATTAAATTTGTTTAATTTGCATTTTCTTTCTTTTTACTATTTTTTTTTCAATGTCGTTCTTTTCTTTTTTTTTGCAAATTCACATTTCTTCATTCCTTTTTTTTCTTACTTTTTTCCCTACTTTTTCATTATTTTATTTCTACTTTTTTTCGTTACTGTTTTTCATTATTTTTTTTCATTAGCTACTTTTTGTTACTTTTTTACATTTTAAATTAACAAAAGAAAAAAACGTAAAAAAGTAAAGAAAAACTAAAGTAAAAAAAATAGTGTTTGTGGCCGAGGAGGGCAATAGCGATATACAAAATGATAACATGGCCGAGGAGAGCAATAGCACATTTTCATTAATCCAATATTTCTTGAAGTAGAAATCCTACCTACCTGAAATCTGCCAGATTGATAATATTCCACATTTACTTCTGAAATATGGAAATGGTTATATGTGTACATTTATATTTAAGTCATAATGGCTGCTTTAACTTGTTCCAAAAACCATTATTTTTGCAATTTTTCTTATATTCGTGGTGCCATTATGGATTTTTGAAATATTTTCCATAGTGGGATTTTTATTATTGTAATACTCTCCGAGGTGAATTTTTTTGAAAAAAATTTTTTTTCAATATTTCCTTTCAACTTTTTATTTAAAAACAGATTCTGCAATCAGAATTTTAAAATTCCAAATAATTATGGAGTTATTAGCAAAAACCAAAAGGCAAAAAAATCTTTGTTTACACAAGTAATTAATCTTTCGGTGAAATAAAAGAGAATATACGCACATGCATGACGCCATTTTCTACCTTTTCTACCTTTTTAACTTTTCATACATTCCAACATCTCACATTCACAATAGAATTTGATCGCTATTCAATTTTGTTTACACAAGCGATGGAAGAAGAAAAAATCTTTAAATGTGATTTTCTCTGAAATTAATTTTAGCTTGATGACCAACGTTTAAAGAGTTCCAACTCCCCTTGTGAACAAGATATAACCATTTTGTTCAGTTGGCCTTTGCACAAAAAAGTTTGCCACATATTTTGAGAAGAATCAAAATTCGCCCCGTGAGGGAGAGTTGAAGTTAAAGAATCAACGTTTTTATAGGGTCATGAACAAAAAGCTTTATATTTTTGGAAGTAATGAGTTTAAAAAAAAACTGTGGCAAACTTTTTTCGACAAAGTATCATGGATTTCAAAAGTGCAATTTGTTTGAAAAAAAAGTGTAATGGAGGGGAGTTGGAACTTTTTAATTCAATGCGTTCTAAATTTTACTTTTTTCTTCTAATTCCTGTCCTTTTCATTTTTAATAAACAAAATATGGATCATTAGACAGATAATTAAATAAGGATTCAGAAAATATAGACTTTCAACGCATTTCAAATTATCAGGGAAAACTGAAATCATGCTTAGGAGGGTATGGACTATCCTTAAGGTTTCCTGTCAACCTACAAAAAAAGAAGTGAATAGCTACACTTTTGGAGATATAGTGTAGGCTCAAATGTAGCTGAAAACCTTCCCGTTCCATCAAGCGTGTTAAAAGCAAACTTTTTCTTGGAAGTTGTTCCTTGGGTGAAGAGGTCTCAAAAAAACCAGGGTGTCAAGGGAGCACCCTCCCTGGTCACGTGTTATGACGTCATCAACGTCTACTGTCAATAAAAAAATTGTATCAAAATTTTCGAAAACAAACTACACTATTCGAAAGAGAATTAATTACTGATTAAAAATCATATAAAAACCACATGCTGAAAATGAGTATATAAGGAGTTATTTAGGTTTTAATATTTCGAAATCCAGGGGGTAAGTTTTTCAAAATTATAAAAAATTACAAACAAAAAAAAAACTTATTACACAAACTTATGTTTTATAACTTATTTTAGTAAGTATAGTAATTACTACAGGGATTTAAATATTTCCAGGGGAATGTATTTTATCCTACAAATAATTTTTTTAACGAAATACGTACCCCCGGAAAATTAAAAAAAAAATTGATCTCCAAATTTTCGAAAAAGAATTATATCATTCGAAAGAGCATTTATCACTGAACAAATTTTGCTATGAAACCACTCGCTGAAAACGAAGTGTTGACAAGATATCAGTCTTTTAATACTCTTACCTGTTTGATATTTAAAATCTAGATTTTTAGAAACTTTTTCGTTATATTATTAATGTTGTGCCTATAATGCGAGGCAAGACGATCTATAATGTATATAGAACTATATGTTACAGTATTCGAATGTTTATTTCCTGTTCGATTTGCTACTAGGTTGTAAATAAAATGAGTAAGCTAGTTTTCAGGAGTGTTTTTTGTAGACATATAAAAAATAAATTGCTAAATCCAATATACCATTTACTGCGATTGGATCAGATCATGCAATGGAGCAAGAAAATAAAGTTCTTAAGGTATAATTATTCACTTTCGTAACATCCATGGTATTCTATCATATCTATTTTTTAACTAATCAGCTTCATATCTTATTTCACATATTAACGTTGCTTCACTTCGGGATATTTTTTTTATTCTCTGGAAAGCATTATTTCAGCTGATAAGGAAATGTATTAGTGCACAAGTTACGATCTTTTAGAATTCTTAAAATTGAGAATATGGTTGTAAGCTACCAAAAATCCTAATTTCGTTTTTTTTTATTATATACTTTAGGTTAGTGGCGGGGTCACTGGTTTAACACAAAACCAGTCTGCTTTAAACCGCTTTTGTCTCACGTCGCCGATTCTTGCTTCTCTGTCTAACGAATTCTGCAAGCAACAAGGTATCAGTGCCGAATACAGGAAATGTCATTATCAACTGACTGGCTCTAGTCAAGCTCGTATTGCAGAAAATACTAAATCGTCGATGAAAATGATGGATGAGTTCAACATTGGCTTCGGAAATTATGATTTTGTTTTCAATGTTTTTTCAAAGGCTGTTCTTGAACCTGATGCTGCAAACGAACTCTTGAGTCATGCAACTATCGGATACGCATCATACGAAGCTTTTATCAAAGATCGGCTAAATGGAGAAACTTCTATATGGGCTCCTATGAAGAAACGCCAACTTAAAACCTTCAAAACGTCAAGAAAGGCCTTGAAAAGAAAATGTGGTGACAAAATAATCCAACTGAAGGAAGAGAAAACGCTGCTATCAAGGTTTTTAATCACAGCAAGAAAGCGACCAGAATTAGACCTTGAACATTGCCTCGGAAACTACGAGTTCGCTGTTGTACCGAAATCACTATTCTCCACTGATGGACAAACGCTTCTTTGCACCGATAAATCTTCACTCCTTCACCATATCGAAGATCTGATTAAAAACGAGCATAGCGATTGTATTGCAAATAATAAATCTGATGTTGGGAGGTTGAGGGCAATTGTGATTGATGGCATGGCTGTTGTTAATCAAATTAAAAAGACGAAAGACATCAAAACATGCTTGGTAACCATTTTTGACCTCTTGTAAACAATATACTAAACGAGAATCTTTCAAATCTTTACATGTCGAAATTGTTGAATGCAAATGTTATTTTTCTGTATCATTCGATATATTCTTGTTATATTAAGTCTTGTTTTACTTTACAAGTGCATTCTGATTCTTGATTATATTTTTAGGACTTTGCTAATACATTCATCCAAAAAATGCTTTCCATTTCAAAAGGCTGTAATGAAATTCACTTGGTCTTCGATCGATATGTGAAAGACTCCTTGAAAGAACGAACGCGTCATCATCGAACATCAGGAAAGGAAATAAGATGCAGATCCTCTGCATTATTAGGGTTCCATACTTTCACCGGATGTGACCAAACTGGAAAGTTCTATGGAAAGTCTAAATCCAGCTGGTGGAAAGTGTTTGTTAAATGCGACAACGAGATCTTATCAGCACTGTCAGCACTCGAATCCTCCACAAGACTTCCCGATTTGCGAACCCTGGAAGCGTTAGAGAGGTTTGTTGTGCAGCAGTATGGCGGAGCAAAGCTACCATCGCATATCGTTAGTCTACCGCAGCTTCGATGGTATCTTTTTTCAAAGTACCAGACAGATGCAGAAAAATTACCACCGACACTGTCTGCTTTAAAGTATAAAATCTTCCGATGCCATTTTGTTACCTATGTGCTACGGAATTCGCACAAGCCAATACAACAGCTCCCATCTCCCGAAAGTTTTGGTTGGGAAAAGGTTTCGAACACTTTACAACCTATAATGACGGACAGTCTACCAGCACCGATAGCTATGATTGAGTTGAGTATGTGCAGTTATAAGTCAAAGTGTGATACAAATAGATGTAGGTGTCGGAAACATAATATGCCTTGCACGGATATGTGTAAATGTACATCATCTTGTGAAAATGATGATATTGATAGCGACACCTCTGAGGTAGAGTCAGATGATGAAATATATACCTGATATGTACTTAATACTATCGTTAATCATATTTTCTTTTCCCCTAGAAAATTTCTCGTGTTTCTACCTTAAATTTACTTATTTTAAGTAGCCCACCTACTCCATAGGAGCTTCGATTCCTGATTTTTATACAAACTCATATAAGAGCATTTAAACACTGATATCTTGTCACCACTTCGTTTTCAGCGAGTGGTTTTATAGCAAACTTTGTTCAGTAATAAATGCTCTTTCAAATGATATAATTTTTTTTCGAAAATTTGGAGATCGACTTTTTTTGAATTTTCCGGGGGTACGTATTTCAATAAAAAAGTTATCCAAAGAATAAAATACACCCCCTGGAAATATTTAAATCCCTGTAGTAATTAGTATACTTAATAAATTAAGTTACAAAAAATGATTTTGTAAAAAAAAATATTTTTTTTGGTATTTCTGCTTATAATTTTGAAAAGCTTACCCCCTGAATTTCGAAATATTAAAACCTAAATAACTCCTTTATACTCATTTTCAGCATATGGTTTTTATATGATTTTTAATCAGTAATTAATTCTCTTTCGAATGGTGTAGTTGTTTTTCGAAAATTTTGATACAATTTTTTTAATGACCGTAGACGCTGATGACGTCATAACACGTGACCAGGGAGGGTGCTCCCTTGACACCCTGATTTTTTTTAGACCTCCTCACCTAAGGAACAACTTCCAACAAAAAGTTTGCTTTTAACACGCTTGATGGAACGGGATGACATTTGAGCCTACACTAATACACATATTTAAAAATTCCAACTTTTTATAAATCAGCCAATATTTCAGGCAATTTTTCTGATTTTTTGATAATTTTGAGGTGTAGTTTAGATGTGAAGATGTCCTGAGCCCAACTTGGTTTTTGCATATTGTTAAAACTAACATATTGGCGTCAAAGTGTGAAAATCTCATTTTCCAAAAATTTTGCCCACAGTGGTTTTTCGACCCGTAAAGATGAACCAAATTTTGCCCTTTTTTTTGCCAGACAATGTTTCACATGCAATTAATTTTGAACACAACATCACACACCTCTGAACCTTTCTACACCAATAGTGTTTCATCCATATTTTATACATATATGTTGGTATTTTCATGTTTGTAGTTGTATTTTAGCCATAATGGCAGCTCAAAATCACTAAAATCGTTTATTTGACTATCTTTTTTTGAGATTTTGGGACGCCATTATGGAATTTAAGAAGAAATACAAATTTGACATTTGACTTTTTCTAGGAGTATGATTGGATGTGTATATCACCTGAAAATTTGAAGGTCTTACCTCATACAGATCAGAAGATATGCAGCCTTGAAATTTGAGCATTTTCAATTTACAACCAGTTTCCTGAAATTTTTGAGACAACCTGCCTAACTTTGAGAGCTCATATCTTGACAAGGAAACATGATTTTGAGCTGAAATTTTCAGGATCTTTCTATCTTATGTGTATAAATCAGTATGCCAAATTTCATCAAAATCTGAGGAGGTCAACTGGGAACCATTTGTTAAGTTGATATGGAATGACCCAGAATTTATAATGACGTATAAAAGTTCAAAATAAATGTAGCGTATGTTATACGAGAAAAAGAAACATGTCTGAAAGTAGCAGTGATGAAAGTTTTAGTTACGAATTTTCATATACGAACAACAAGTTAGTTCCGTATAGCTTTGAGCCAACGGTATCTTCATCAGAAGATGAAGACAACGATAATTCTGAAACCAATCGTACTGAAAGCGATCGTACTGCTGAAAGCAATCGTACTGAGTATACGGAGTGGTGCCTTTGTCAAAATTGCAAATTGATGACTACAGAGATAGAGAGTATTTGCAGCGAAAATCACCATTTCCATGCCTGCCATATTGCAAAACCAATGGGTGCTTGATAAGTACAAGGAAATAGTTAATATACAAAAGGTACACAGAGCCAAAAAATGAGCAAATAAAATCATGAAATTTTGCATGGATTTATTTTCACGAATCGTTCATTTCTTGACGTTTTGCGTCAATTTATTTTTCAATATTTTTAAAAGTCGCAAAACTTAATCCACGCCAAAAAAATCCCCTTAAGGTATTGTGTCCTAGAACATATTACACTCCAAATTTTCACAAGGCTTTAGTGATCTCATTGTATGTATATAATTGGTTGGATTCGAATCATCATCCAAAGTTTGTTTTCCTGACATATATCCAAACTAATTCTGCCTCCATTGAGCGGTTTTTAGGATTATTTTGAACAATGTAATCTTAAAATCTTTTAAATGTGAATTTAAAGCTAAACAGTTCCACACAGTGATTACTTGACCGACCATTGTACAGTGATGAATAATTTGATACAGTCTGGAAATCCCCAAATTAGCTACTCCCTTCTTTAATTTATTACTGCTTTTCAATTCACTATGATGTTTCAGAGCCAGAAAAACAGTTTTATAAGACATATCGTTCACCAATATCTTGCACATGTTTATACTTGCAGTATGTATGTTTGGATCAATTCATTCACCACAACACAAGTGATTTGTGCAGCTATGACAATGTCATTTGTTTTTGGTTTTTTTCAATATCTTCAACTTTCGGTGTAATATTTATTAAATGAAACAAACATATTTCATGCATTTATTGATAGGACGTATTCACCAGTAATTTTGATACTACATACATTTCTGCTGTGATATTCAAAGTTTTTTCACAGCAAAGTTTCGTTTACTATCAAACATTCACCTTCTTTTTCAAGAATATTTTTCCAGAGTCAGCTAAATATCAATACTTCCTCCATAAGGAATGTTCTCATGATTATATTTCGATTGCAATAGTAGATAAAGTCTTAAAATTCTTCTTCAAAGCTTCTTCTAAATAATCTATACATCTTCCTCAAAACATAAACCAAATCGGTTCGAGAACGTTTCACGTGCTTGGTGTTAAAGGATAATTGAATTGGGAAGTTTTCAACATAAAACGGCTAAAATAACTTCTAAAAGTATTCCAAAAGTTATTTTTACAGCCCACGAAATTCAGGTCGGCATTCGGCAATGCCGACCTGAAAAGCGACCTAGACAAGCATGGGGTCGGCTAAATTTTGCCGACCTAAATTGCCGACACAATTTTCACGGCATTTTCCTTTTTCTTATCCTAACGTAATATCAAAACATGATTTCAAACAAATATGTTTAAAATCACTTGCACGAAGAATTTTCAGACACAAAAGATTCTGTTTGCTATGATCAATTCTTCACGTGCAGCACGTGATTTTGATTGACAGGATTCGAAATCAATGCACGGATTCGAAATCAAAATTTTACAGCACTCCATCACTTTCTTACGTTATTCATTTATGACAAATTTCTTTAGCAAATCGTATCATAAACAGTGAAGGGTGTTTAGAAAGATTAATTTTTTTTTGTGCACAAATATATTTGTGTGAAAAATAGGAAGTTATTTCGTAAGTAGGTAATCTTCATGTGGAGCAATCATGCCGTCAAAGAAAATCGTATCAGGTTGGGGTTTTGATTGTCTTGAATAAGATTGTGACAGCAATGGAGAAGTAACTATGATAAGGTGCAGAATTTGCAGGGAGTACTCCCAGTTAACATCAGTATCACACGCAAAGAAAGGAGTTGCGAAAGTAGCTTCTGAAACATTTGTTAAAGGCACGACGGTGGTGAAAAAAAAATAATTTCGCAAAACACGTTAAAAAATCCGCGATACATGCTGCTGCCATTTGTCGTAATTGTCAGCTTCAATATTCTTCGTTCGTATCAATAAACTTATTTACATACATGACTGCGTTTTTTCTTAAATCTCTGATCCCCTTCAATATGAATTTAACATGTGAGTACTGGGCCTTACATGGCTACCGTGAGATTAGCACCAAACCATGCACCATTTTAAAATCGCCTTGCTCACGTTATTGCTTCTTGTAACGCCAGCAACAACAGGATACTACATTGGTAAAATTTGAGTGTATGCAGGACTGTACAAAGTTTTCAATCGTCAGTTGCTATGATTTGCAAAAATAAAAGTGTCGGGAAGAATGTGCAATTTCAGATGAGGTGAAACCTGTTGTGCCGACCCAGGGAAGCAAGGAGAACGGCATTGCCGACCCAAAGTAAGGCCTAGGTCAGCAAAATTTCGCTGGCCTTCGGCCAGTTTAGCATAAATAAACAAACAATCCGAAATACGAACGGACTTTCCGAAAACGGCAAAAAAATGTTATATAGACAGATAGATAGATAGAATGTGTAAACCAAACAATTTCCTATGCATAGTGTGCAGAAATTGGAAAATAGTAACAAAAAAAGTAGAAATAAAATAAGAAAAAAGTAGGGAAAAAAAGTAAGAAAAAAAGTAATAAAGAAATGTGAATTTGCAAAAAAAAAAAAACGAAAAGAACAACACTGAAAAAAAAATAGTAAAAAGAAAGAAAATGCAAAATAAACAAATTCAATGTAAGAAAAACAAAGGAAATTGATAAAAACTGCTATTGCTCTAATCGGCCACCATAGGTCAGCCTCAAACATCAATGAAAGAATGATCTGGTTTTTCTTTTTAGCCAGGTGCGTCAGAGTTCATAGAATGGAAACCTCCTTATTTCCATGCAAATATCATTTGATATAATAAAACAAAATAATGTTTTTGTTTTCACTTTTTTTTTTTAAGAATTTATCGTTCCACTTTATCATCTTTTGTAGCATCAGTTTCATGCGCTGTAAAATCATATGCAAAATCACTAAAACGCATAAGATTGTTGGTTATATTGACAGTCTAAAAGCTGTCCATCTTAAGGATAAAATTCATAGCATGTCATAACTGATATCAGCAACTACCTATTTGTATGGAATTGTATCATTTAAGTAGATTGTTTGAAAACTGCAAAACCACACAAAAACAACAGGGGCAAAAACTAAGCCAAGCTTAAAATTTGAAAGGAAAAACATTTTGTTTCTGCAACTGAGAAAAATTGAAGACTTCCTTAAAGGGAAATTAAGCCTTCATGGAAAAACCTTTATAATTAGCTGAAGAAAGGTCTCGTTAATTTTCTGTAACCATAAACCATTGTCTAAAATAATAATTATACTCAATTTTTCGTTACTTATATCTAACAATACTTATATCTAACAATATTTTTTTGCTGCTTGCAAAAAAAACAAAAAAAAAAACACATCGCAGTGGAGATCATACAAATTTTTGATATCACATCATCACTCTTTTTGTGGATTTTGAAGATTTTGCTTTTGTTGATTAAAGTTCTTGTGGTCTTAGTGATATAAAATATTGTTAAGCATCAGTATGAGTGTTTTTGTCTTGAATCGTTGTTACTAAACTTACATTAACAACATGAGGTTTAACCTTATCAAACGTTTTGTTTACGGCCCGCTGACATTTATTTTGGCTATTATAGCTACACTTACATTTACATTTACAGTGCATAAAAGAATGTAATGGAAATTTAATATTTTGTTGCACCATAGTGAACTTCTATCCTCATATCCTCACCACAACTAAAACCCATTACTTAGCTCCTCTTTTGTATATTTTAAAGGAACTATTCGCGAGAACTAATTTCGCGGAGTTCATGGTTTTGGGGTCTTCTGTAAATGTTCATTCCCTTGAAATGAAGACATTTTGGTATCCGCCAAATTTAATTCACATGAAACTTTTAACTTTTTAGTCATCTGCGAATTCTTTCCTTTAAAAAAGTCAACCTTCAGCATCTTAACTCATTCATCAATCATGGCCGCATCGACTTTATGATGCATAATTTAAATTTAAAGCCTGAAACGCCACCTTAAAATAAAATTTTTCAAGATTCTTTATGTGTTAAAGAAGTGTGTCACATTGCTCATTTTCTTCTAGGCTATGAATTATGTAGACTATGAATTAAAAATGGAATGTTCATCTGAAAGCTGTTCATCTGAAACTACAGTTCAGGGCAACTATCTCTTTGTGCAGTATTCCCTGTTGACAAAGGTGATCAGACTGACTTGTAGCATAGCTCCAAGTGGTCTACCGACTTCTGTTCATGTCATAGGGTCAATATACCAGCCGGGAATAAGGGGTAAGCATGGAAGGAAAAGGGCTGACTTATATGTTCCTCTCGCAGTTTCATCACAAAACCTTCAGAAATCACATACATGAAATAAAGTTGGCATAAATAGGCATACTGTCTATTTCTTGAAAATAGTGTGAAAAAAAGCATGGACAGTCAGACTTATGGTTTACCAAAATTTAATTGATAATCAATAATCACCGCATCCTGCATTTTCGTACGAAGTCAAGAAACTACGTTAAACAAATTATTAATTAGAAGCTGCCTCTGTTATGAAGTTTTACGCATACTGCTTTTCTACTAACGGAACCTGAGACCGAAAACACTATTGGTACTTGGATGTAATAGAAAATGCATCAACATTCATTTGATATCAAGTATAAAAGTAGCGATAGCAAAATAGAGAAAGAAAGAATTGATATTAGCTTTTTGAAAAGAAATTACTTTAAAAAATACAGCTGCAATTTGTCGAGTATCATAATCAATTCGTTACCAAGAAATTTTTACCTGGGTTATATGGCTGGATCAAAGCATCTATATGTACCATAGAAAATATAAACAACAACAGCCAGTAGATTTGGTGCATAGTTATATGAATCTAGAACAAAAAAGAAAACCTACAAATATCTAAAAAGGAAGTTGCAATCATTTGTAAAACTATTCCATCCAAAACCACTAAGGTTTATCACTAAATTTAGTTTAAATTTCAAATGAACCATGAAATTTTCAGGCTTGATAACTATTGATAGCTATGTTCTTTAACTCCTTTTCAAGCTCAGGAACTACATTTGCACCCTCAGGATTTCACATGTGGCTCATTTGTCCCTAATAGTGACCTCTTCCTATGTTTACTGTGTTTTGAGCAGGTTTTTTTTCCCTCTCACCCAAAATCATCTAACCTTAGGTTTATTTAGTTTCAAAACAAAACAGTTTACTATTGAATAGTTCAAAATAGATACTTTATCTGAGGTACCAACTCAAACATCCTCCTTGACATGTTATACATATAACAATGAAAGAAAGATAGAAAGTTCATTATTACTGAAGCTGGTGTCTGATAAACAATATATTGCTAAAAGATGTTTATTTGGAGCTAAGAAAAATGTACAGAAAATCATAGGAAAAAAATAATAAATTGGTGAAAAATAACAAGATTTCATGCTTTTTTTAACCATATCGTGTATAAAGCCCCCAGAAAGTAAAACATTATTTGGAGAAAACCTATTTAGAATCATGCCAGTATTGAACATGTTGACAATTAACTGAATGAAATATTATCTAGTTAAAAGAATGGTTTCCATATTCTGATTATTTTGTTGTCAATCAAATTAAAAGTCTGATTGATTCAAACATCAAAAATTGATAAAAACAAAACATGAAAATTGACAAGGTCTCTTAAAATGATACATTTCAATTAATAACAGATAAAACCTTCATCCCTCAGTGAAAGCAGGCAAAGAAATTTATTTTAATATTGATGTGGTATATAACCAAGACAAAAAGCCAACAATTAATGTCACGAATGGTCATTAATTTCAAACTTGATTTTTTTAAACAACACAATTATATATCTAAAACGAAATCAATCAGTTGATGATTTTTTTTTCACTTTGAGAATGATCAATTCTGGTGTAAGGAATTGTAGTTCTATATTAAGTAGGACTCATAACCACAAACATTATTAAAAAATAAAATGTCATAGAACAAAACCATTATTACGATGGAAAACAATTTCCATATATGTTTAAAAGGATGGAATCAGGATTTATTTAATTCATTAATTATTGATGGAATTTGTCATGTTAAACAAAAAGTTTCATGTAATAGAGAAAATATTTGATTATATAGCTTTATAACATTCAGGCTGAAATTTTGCTAAAACTAAAAACAATCAAAGAACTAAAAGACTCTGTTTAAAGTCCTCATATTTGTGACAAATACTATAAATTAATAAAATTATGGAGTGTTATAGAATATTGGGCCATTAAAATTTCCTTTGGGCCACCAAAAATTCTAAAACCAATGATGTAAATGGCCCGACATGACACTCAGATAAAATCTTAAGATTAGACAACTGCCTAACTTTTACAAGTTTGTTCTTGTTTCCATCTTAATGATTCAAATGAATTTGTAATGCAGCATGGTAGTAGTGGAATAACTATATATAAAATTGGTAGTCATTCGGTAGTAACCCAATATAAGCTTGCAAGTTTTAAAGCAGAGCAGGCTGCATGTTGCACCATCATGAATATATTTTTTGCACACTTATTGTAGGTGAGAATAGAAACAATTGCAAGCGAAAATAATATATATATTTCTAAAGTATTTACGACAGCTTGAGAAAAAATTGTAAGAGAATTCACATCCTGAACTGTTCTTAATTTACAATACAAGACAATTTAGGCTTCTTAAGATTTGATGCTCAGGTTTTTTCTTTTTGTTCTTATTTTTTGGCCAAATCTTATAAAATTGTTCTTTTAAAAAGAAAAAGCATGTATATAACTTAGTTTCTCTCTAAAATAAAAGTACTATGCACACTTTCCATTATATAACATATTATAATCATGGATATACTTGAATCAATGACTTATTTTAAGTCTTTTCCAGATTAAATTGTTCTTTGTTCTTTGTAGATGATACAATTTCATCAATTGTGCAAACCAATAACATTGGTGTCAAAACATATCAATAGCTTGCATGGGAATTATGATTTTTAATTAAGAGGAAAATTTTGCTGCATTATTTTATTGAAAAAAGCATATTATGTGTTTTACAACATCAGAAGCATGTTACTGTGAGATTTATTCAGTATCTTCCTCGAAACTGTTTTCAAAACTACATCATGGCTTTCAATAGAATTTAGGTAAAATGACTGTTTGCAGGTGATTCTGACAGTTATGATTCTAAACATGCCATGATAAAATTGTTGCTGCAGATCAATATAATATCAATATGCTATGTTTCCAAATTGTAATTTTGTTAAAGGCATCTATATTGCATAATTGATTTTTTATCGTTTTACAAGGGAATTAATAACGGCTGGAAGGTTCATAATTCATTTTGTTAATTTATACTTTAAATGTTTGCACAATATTGAAAATTTTTAGCGTACTGATAAATTTTGTTTTGTTTCACTTTTGGTTTGAAAAGAGTTCGTTATTTTACTGTTACATAATATAAACTGCTTCTTTTTGTTTCTGTTTGTTTCCAGTTCAGTTATGTACAAGCTTTTTTTTATAAGAACAATTTTATAAGAACACAAGCCTCAGGTGTAGCCAAAAATAAGAACAAAATATAAGAACTACGTGAGCCTCAAATCAATGTCTCAAAAATTAAGAACAGCCCAAGCCTGAATTTTCTTATAAAATGAGAACAACTCATGATGTGAATTCTCTCACTGGTAAATGGTTTAGAAGTTGATTGTTTTTTTCACCTTCTATAAATGTGGGAAATTATATTAATGATGACGCGACTTGTGGCCTGCTTAAAAACTTGTATACCCATGTCAGGTCATTACTGAACAGCAACATGCTTTGAACACCAGTTGTTTTAAAAAGATTTATTTTAATTTTACTGGAAGTTCCATAAATAAGAACAAAAAGAGGCTGAAATTGTGTTCTTAAAGCCAAAAACAAAAACAAAACAGCCAGCCTCAGGTCAGATTTTACTGGCTCTTTAAATGGTTTTCGTAGAGAAGATTGAGTTTTGCAGCGCAGGAAGCTCTGCAATTTTAGAGATTTCAATCACCACAAACAGGCCCTGTCATGACAGGCATGCAAAGGGAGTTGGAAACTAAGATGTTTTTTTAATTTCTACGAGTCCTACTGGTACCACTTTCGTTTTCATATTCTTTCTTAAGGTGAAGAAATGAATGCCTATAACAAAGGAAATTTCAAAATTACCGTAGCAACGGTGGTCCTTCTTGCTAGCAACATAACATTGGTGAATAATGGCCTAATTGTGACTGTCCATGGGAAAAAAAGTACATTCGATTTACCGATATGCGCAAATTACCGGTAATTTTACCGGTAACTTAAGATTTTTTTAGAGATTACCGGTAATTTAATTTTTTATCGATAAATTTACCGCTTTACCGGTAATTACCGGTATCGTAATGTAATGTAAAAAATACCTAATGTGATTTACCGGTAGCGTCTCAGACGTAAGGTAAAGTGGCTAATCGATAGCGATAACATGTTTTCGAAAATGTTAATGTTTGTTTATACTAATTCCGCCATTTTTAAGACCAACAGTTTTTTTAAGATACAACAGTTTGTTCGAAATTTGGCAATAATAAAAACCGTCCGCTCTAATTCTATTAAGTTATTTTTGTAAATCCCATGACAAAAACGTTTATTTTTATTTTCCTCAGGGAAAGTCAGCTGAGACTTATTTTTATCGAACAGATATTTCGCCTTCAACGGAGATGTGTCCTTAAAGAATCGATCATATCGCAACGTTTTTAGTGATCTTTATTGACTTTTTTAACTTTATTCAGATAATATTCCGATAAAGAGTGAATTTGGGAAAAGACAAATGAAAACATTTTAACGTCGGCTTGACGAGTTGCAAAAGTTCTCTTTTGAAATACTCACCTTCGTTTAAACATTAATACGACCTGTTTCCTTCAGTTTTTTATCATAAGGTTTACGTGGAAGATTGTCTGAAAGCTCCAAAAGGGCTCCAAAACTCTCCCATGTCCTGGCTGTAAAGCTTGCGGTAAAAATATCGATACTACAACTTTAACGGTAAAAATACTGGTATATTTTACTGGTAAAACGAATGTACTTTTTTTCCCATGGACGGTCACAATTAGTCTCTCAAAACATGTTTTTAAAATACTATGCATTAAAGAGCTAAAAAATGTTTAATTGTCAATGAATGATTGAGTTCCTAAACTCAATTCAAGATTGAGTTTTAACTACCGACACATTCACGATTAGTATAATAGCACGTGGCATTTGACGTAATTCTTTTTTAAGATCACGGGGGAACCATTGCATTGCATCCCCAATGGAATGCAATGTTTTGGGGGAAATATCTTGAGAACCAATAGGAATAACTGACGTTTTTTGGGGTCTGTGATGCAGGAGATGGGGTTCTGAAAGTTTTAGGCCTAAATATTTTTGGGTGGTCACAGCGATATTCACTGATATTCTTCAAGATAAACAGGTGTTCATGCAGTGTTCTTACCTCTTGCGTTCTACTTGCACACCAAATCTTCGTCAAGAATAACCATAGTTTGAGCAGTTATGTTAATCCCTCTCCTGCCGACATTATCAACAAAATAATCTTGTATAAAAAGTGATATTGAAACAGTGATACTGTATGATAATGGTAAACAATAAGATAGTAAAAGGAGGTACATTTGTTTGATGATGTCAAACAATGTAAGCATGACCTCTGTTGGCAAATGATTCTGAACTGCACAAGTTTTTTTACATTCAGAAAATATCTAATCAACATTAAGAAACTCTGCTACTTTCAACCCCTTTTGAGACAGTGGAAACATTTTGTTTTTTACAAGCTATAAGGGGCAAATCCGCCAACACTAATGAAACCCGATTACTGTACAAATCGCCAAGATCCTAATGTAAGTACGGATATCATTGCTGAAAATCCATAACATAGAATTTCTATATATATAATTATAGATGCATCTTTGGAATAACCCACACTTTTTAATGTATTTCGATTTGGATTTTGAGTTGTTTTTCAGTTTGTACAAGATTACCATAAAGTTAAAGTTAGTAAATCTATTTATAATACAAATAACTATCACTTTGTGTCCTGAGTTTTAAAAAAGTATAGGGAAATATATTTTCATTACTTCCATGGATAATCTTAGATTGTATATAATTTGTACATAAGAGGTGCAAAATATTGTTATTATGTAATATATTACAGTAGTATAGCAAAAAGAACATTATTCATATCAAAGAGACCATTGTATTATTATCTTTTTTAACAGGACCATCCAATATATTTTTTGATGAAATTTGCAGCTCCATAAGCTGGATACAACTTTAGTTCAACAATTACTTTTTGTCAGCTTTTGACATGGGAGCGGTAGCTATAGGAGAATATTTTAAAATTTTTGTGGAATTAAAAATTACCAAAAATATATATATATATATGACATAACTATAATAATAAAAAAATCAGAGAAAACAACAAGCAACAAATCTTGTAGAATTGATTTATCTCCATTAACAAAATGTCTTTTTTAAAAAAGTAATAATAATAAAGTCTTTTCTAAAGAAAGTTATAATTATAATGTTATTTTTAAATTCAGAAAAGTGCGTTTAAAAAGGAGAGATTTCCAGATTTACATTGTTACACTCATTGGAAAAAGTCTCTTGGATGCTTAATCATGGCACTTTTAAATCAAATAGTCTCTTTTCATTTGTTGGTACGATTCGCCATTAAAAGTAGCTAGATAAAAGAAATAAAAAAAAAATAACAAAACGACAAGTTTAAAGCAAGCTTTCCGGTGTAAAACCATCATCAGTGCATATAAAATGTTGTTGGTTTTTATTTATTTCATCTACTTATTGTCATTTATTTCGATATTTAAATCGAAAGCAATAAAGAAATTCATAAAAGGGTCAGGTAACTTTACTTACTTGATGTTTCATCGTCAAACTTTTTGATCTTTTTCAAGCGACCCTGTTTCGAGATTTTTACTAGACTCCGTTCTTGAGCGACATCCTTATAGGGCGCCGAAGCGAAAAAAAAAATCTAATTATAGCCGGTTTTTACACAAAAATTCTTGAAACTGAAAGTTTTTGTTTTAGCCGGCGCCGCCGCATAAATCGCCCCGTGTCGTCGAATTAAACCCCTCAATGCGGCGAAAATTCGACTGTATAAAAAGTGAAAATAAATTAAGTGCAACATAATGAATTAAGTGCAGCAGACTTTGTCGCATAAAACGGCAATGTTCGACATAAATTAAATTTGGCATCACTTTTTTATACAGCGCCGCATATAATAGTCGAATTTACTTAATAGAACTTCTTAAAAAAACGCACGAAATGACAGTGAAGATGGACAAAACCTTGTGACAATCTTGCTTGGTTAAATTGTATTAAAATATTAAAACTAATAAATACGCGTCTTGATCAAGTAAATGTGAGCACGGCATAATAAATTTCATGCGATATTTATTATGTGGCTGTCTAAAGGTAAAGCCATATGTCGAGTTTGATATTCAGCAACAAAACTTGTATAAACTGCCGAATTTTTGTCGAATTTTACTCGAATAAAAGTAATTTAGTTCGACACGGCGGCTATAAAGTTGTCCTTAATCAGTTTTTTTTTTTTTTTTAAAAAAAAAAAGTTCTATACCTTCAATTTTCCTTTTTTGCACTCTTTCGATTTTTTGCTGTATCTTCAGCTTCCGAATAGAATAGAATGTTTTGATTCGGGTGTATGTTTTTCATCATTTGTAACATAGGGGTTGTTCCGAAATACCTCACTCTTTTTGCGGTTCTCCTTTGTGGTTCGTCCTTATTCTTTGAAGTGGCGAACATAACCTTTTCGATTTCGGCTGTTTATCTTTCATTTTTTTATTTTGAAAATAGCGGTTGAACGGGTTCATTAAGGACATTTACAGCCTCATCTTTTACTTCCGTTTTGATTTGTGTTGATCGCGAAACAAGTTTGTCATTTAAAAAATTTGGGGAACTGTAAAATTCCAACAAGGTGCGACGAGCTCATTGGTGCTTTCGCTATACTTTATTCGCTCTTTTGAAGCATTCACTCTTCAGCTGAAAATTATTTGTCTTACGGTTTGCTCTCTTTCGCTTAAACCCTGGGTATCGATACTCTTGGATATTTTAGAGGTCTTTTAATATTTCTCCAGAGTCAAGCGTGATTTCGTCTTCTCGTTTACCACGGATGACAGTCGGCTTGTTACATTTTGCCATCAGGAATGACACTTTTATGTCATTTTTTTATGCTGATGATGAGAGAGTGTGTGCTAGACACATTGGGCTTTTATCAAGTTATCGGATAATTTCATCGAACAAGAACGCCACCATCATTTACGAACAAAAACTCACATTCTCGGTTGACTGTCATTGGTACAAATCTTAAAACGTATTATAATTTGAGATTTCGGGTCGGAGGTTTGGAAAACTTGTCTTGAACCGGCGTGATGTCTAAATATGCCATGCTGAGCAAGCGTTATTGTTATGTCAGTAAATTCTTCTTAAACATGTTGTGTGTCGATCAGAGGGAAACTGTAGTTAATTTAACTCGCGGTATTCGTATTAAATTTTATCGTCAGAATGGTATAATACTACTGAAGATTACTTGTGTGTTGCTTTTATGAAATGCTTAACAACTCTGGACCCACTATCCAGATTATCACATGAGCTTAACAATTTACAGATAACTGACTGGACGTATATATCTTCCAGGCAATTAAAGCAAAACTAAGGGGTGTTCTTATCGCTTATGAAACTTTGCATTGATAATGAATCCATCTGCCTCTACAATGATCATGATGATGATGGATAATTTGGATGCCCATATGCCCTCTGATAGACGTCGCCCACTATTAAACGTCGCACTTATAGCCAAACATTTGTAATATACGCCGCCCTCTAATAATGCGACTTTCATTAGAAAACAGACCAAACAAGAAATAGCTTAATTTGTCCTCCATCAACAATAATTCTTCCACGTTTGGATGAATTTTAGTTGCGTGTAATTGCACAGGAACCTTCAAACTATATTCTAGTATCTTAAAAAAATGCTGCGAGTTTAGACAATTCTGTTAACAAATGTCTCACTAAAACTTCTTTATCTGATATCTTCTTGTAACCATTCTAATCGCATAATCAGGATTCGTCTTGTTCGGCTGTCGCTGCAGCTGAAGTACTGGATTAAAGGCAAATTTTCGATTCTAACGTCAGCGAAAGCTATGAAACTTTTCATCTTGTAAAAGAGGACGGTAACAGTGATATTCATGTCAATTCAATTTATGAATTTTGGAAAGTTGATGATGGAAGGGAAAGTGTATAACAGAAAAAAAGACTGATTTAAGTAACAATAATAACTTTCAGGCCTTTTTATGTATAAGGTAGTGTTTTCTTTTAAGTGGGCGAAATTGTCAATTTCTGAATTTTTTTTAAGTCAAGTTATTTCTTTCATCCAACAACAAAGGTATATATATTAAAAAAAACAAATTTCATGTTAAGATAGGATTGAAAATTCCTCTTTAGTTTTTCTGGAATTCTAAGCACCAACTGGTGGCAGGTTATTTGCTTGCAAAGTCAAGAGCACTTTAGGATTAAAAAGTTAGAAAACTGATGGAAATTTCCAACGCTCATAACTTTTGGTGTTAAAATGTTCTCGATGCCAAATTTAACACAGGGATGACTAAGTTTTTTATGTAACTATCAAGATGTTCAAAAATCATTAAAGAGCTCATTTGCAACAAATATTCCAAAAATATTAAATAGATAGTTCTCTTGGACACCATATCCTCCCACGTCTGTAAAAGCAATCTGAAAACCAACTTTAGACAAAACACATAAAACAGGCCTTAATGAAGCCAATGAAAAATTTTATACTATATGAAGCATCCTAGGATCATATTATTCCACAAGACGTTGAACAGCTCAAAATATCGATACATTAAATTGCTTCTGAAGTATTGAAAAAATACTACAAGCTACAATTACATAGGAGAATTGTTATCTCCTGTTAGTCATTAGGAGGGTTCTGATATCAGTTTGATAGAAAATTTAGACTCATTGGAGCCTCAGAGGATGAGATATTCCATGGGAAAAGAAAAAAAAAAGATTTGCACCTGGAATTGTGGATCTTTTAATGCTGCAAATTATGTAATTCTAACCATGCTACATGATACCAAACGGGTATCTTTTACTATAGAGGTGAATCTTAATGAGAAAGAAGAAGCATTAATTGAAGAAAAATTCCACCAAATATTTTTCCTCATGAAAGTTTGGAAGGTACTACGATTCTTCGTATGGAATAAATCATTCCAAGAGAGCTCTTTTTACTAGTTCATGTTTTACGAGATGTTTTATGTCCATTTCTCAATTAGACAATGTAACAGTATGTTCCTGATATCTTCAGAAGTATAGAAAAACGCACCAATATCTCTCTTTTGTTACATGGAATTTTCCATCCGTTTCTGCTCCAATTTGATATGAGAATGATTTTTGAAGTTAATTATCTATTCCAGGCACATAAACAACATCTTTTACAAACACATTGCAATAAATTTACATAATACTTAATGAAAATCTAATTGGTCAGCGCCGTGAGGTAGCTGATCTTTCATTTACCCGTGTCTGTCAGTCAGTGTGTAATGCTACAGTACTTTACGCCCGCTTTAACGCCCATCATTGGTAACTTTCAATTTGGCAGTACAAACTCGGAAAGTTTAAAGCACGACATTTATTTTTGGAAAAAGAATCGCCAGTTTGTAACAATTTAAGTATACTACAATACAAACAGGGTTCACTTCACTTAAATGAATAAATAAATTATACATTTCAATGCACCTTTTCCCACCCTTAATTTTGATGTAGTGCATTCTGGGAGCGAAACGCTGCTAAACCTTTCAACAAGGAGCAAGAATCAGTCGAGACGTTTACAACCACGTATCCCATGTATTTGACAGGAGACAAATTTATCAAGGAGAAAGAAGTCAGACAATTTGCATAGATTATTTATTATATGTAAGTTGTGCAAATTTCAATTTTATTACATTATGCCCTGTGAGCACTTCACTGTAAACTGAAATTTTAAAGACCAAAAAGTTCCTGTAAAAGGAATTGAGAAAATTGATGTTTCGCATTTATAAGTATGGAAATGATCCTTATTGAGGGATGGTTTGCCAACAAAATATACACCACTATGGTGACAAATTCCCTCTCCTTCCAAGAAACATGTCTACGTCTCACACAGGAAGACATTTGAAAAATTTTGTGTGATAAACTGGCATTGTTTGTAGGATGTCTGTGCCCAAAAGCTTTCAACTGCATAGTGAACTTGCTACCAAAGAATGAAAGAGCAGGTCTGTTGTATAAAAATGGAAGTTTTAGTTATTTATGCTAACTGAAAATACATTGGTACTTAAAATTTGGTTTATTGCTTTTCTTGTTAGTAAAGCCTTTCAGTTCAAAACTTCTTATTACATCGTTTGTTAGCTACAACACTGTTTTGTGTATTAAGACTTTCAAAGATCTAGTTCAAGAAGGCAGTTATTTGTTTGAACTCATTTTTTGTTTCATGAAATTATAATTAAAAACATATATTTTTTTTTTCGAAACGCGTAGTTTTTTTCTACACAAGGTCTTAAGCCGGATTTCCACTTACGCATTTTGATACGCGTATCAGCCAGAATCATTTTTAGTTCATTGATTGGTTCTCGAGATAATTATTTATAATTATTCATAATTATTCCTTTGTTTAAAAAAGTTTTGATACGCGTATTGAATTGAAAAAGTTGAATTCATTTTAACTTTTGACGTATCGTACCGAAACGTATCAAGATCAAACAATCTGGCCAATCACAGGGACCGCGGAACAGGGTGGCTAAGGGGGCTATAGCCCCACCAATAATTTTGTCGTAAACAACAGTATAGTAATTTTTGGATATAATAGAGGTTTTTTGAAAATGTTTTACCTAAAATATAGCAAATGTTCTTGGTCCTAATTAGTCAGCCCTCCCAAACAAAATTCTGCTCCGCGGTCCCTGATTATCAGATGTTAAATTTTCATACGATACGCGTATCAAAATGTGTAAGTGGAAATCCGGCTTTACAAAAAAATTTTTTATAAGAAAATATACAGCTCACGCATGTATAATTCTTTTGTCTTAAATAAATTAATTTCTGGTGGTTTATGGTTAGACCCTTTTTACACTAACTTATCATTTTAACATAATTTTATTGTTTATGCCTGTTTTCCACCAGTGAGATATAAAAAAACACAAGCCTCAAAGAACTTTGTAGTAACATTTCACAACTTTAAGTACAATTGCTGCTACCGTTTTGCGCCATCTGGCTCTTGTAATAGTTACAAAATATAATTAGAATTATTTCAGATATTTTTTAACCAGATAAGAAGAAAAATTTTCTGATGAATTTCCATGAATGAAAATTCATTTTACCTTATTACGGATGATAAATTGAATATTAGGGTTTGATTGACCATTTTTGACTCACCCCTCTACCCACACCCTAAATAAAGATATTCAGCAATTATTTTCCTTTCAAGTATAATGGTACTTTCAGTATTTCAAGTTAAAATCATGACTCTGTAATGCAAGTTTCTTTAAGGTCAGCATTTTGTTAAATGGGCATTTATTGGTAATTTGTGCAGTTATATAACTGTTCACACTTTTATTTTAGTAATCAGCAACTGCTTGGCATTTGATCTTCACTGAATTGGTAGAAACCAAAATTCACTTGCGCGCTAAGCCAAGCACGTAAGGTTGTAAGCACGTAAAGCTGGAAAGTCCAACTAGTAACTGAAATTTGAAGTTGAAATAAAATCGTTTAAAATATTAAAGTTGTTGTAGTTGTTCTTGTCTGTATGATTTCTGTTAACGCATAACGTATAACCATATGGTTTTTATGCTGCCGGAAAAATCTCTCGGCTATAAAGGAGAAGGATTTCATTGTCTTGGAAACGCAATTTTTTGAAAACCCATTCTTTTGTTTTTTCAGACGTTTACCGATCATTTATTATGCTTAGCTTCTAGGTTTTTATATGAACTTGTCCTTGACTTTTGGCTAAGGCGACTTCCGTTCAATGAATCTATCAGAAAACAACGTGCATGTAATTCGTTATGGTCGATTTGTTATTCGGCTCTTAAGAATTTATGATCTCAATGATAGATCGCCTATTAATGTCAGAGGAAATAATGAAAGGTCAAGTTTCCCCAGTTATCATTCATTCGACATCTACCTATTCAATACTGCTGATGAGGATTACATGGTATCATCACCGGCAATTTAAATTGAAACGTTTCCATTGTGAAAATACTACGGGAGATCCTTATCACCACAGTGTGGATTTAATACACCCTTGTTGTAAGCCGAATGGGTTTGCTTTTTCAATTCGCATGTGTCCACCAACCGTTATGGACTAATCAAGTTGTATTTCAGAAACTCTCAGGTTTCTTTTTCTTCAAGCGATATGCTTGTGATTTTTTAAAGGGAATGTACGGTCAAAATATAAAGTACTTAAATATTTCGTTTCTGAGAAGTATTGATTAAAAGATTTTATATTTTTAAATTTTTTTTAAAAGAAAATTCAATTCACATACAGAAAAAAGTTTCTGAACTTTTTTATTTTCTTCCATGCGGCATGCTCAAGTTCGCCATTTTTTTTTCAATTTGATTTTTTTCAAAACGCGATCTTTGAGTCACGTGTGCATGTGACGTAACCATTTGGTTAATGAAATGTAAACACACTTGCAAGACAGTGCGCGACTAGAATTTATCGAGAAAAACTCTTAAAAAAATAATTTCATGACTAAAATCATAGTCAGTATGACCCCCGGTTGGTATAAATAAAGAAGTAATTAAAATATGCAGCAAAATGCAAGTGAGAAAGGAGAAAAAAAGACCGTGTAATGAATTAACCGTTTTGCAAAATGTCTTGGTGTGCAGTTGTAGGCTGTCATAATAATGGAAAGCGCGACAAATCAAAAACATTCATCGGATCGAAAACTTCGCGACCAATGGATTCGAGCAATAAATCGGACCGAGCTTCCTAAGCGCGTATTTGTGCATTCTGATCATTTCGATGAGAAATGTTTTGAATCGAGTTGGGCAATGAAGACTCAGCTTAGTGAAGTAAAAGTGAAACAGAAGTTGCTGCCTGGATCAATTCCTTCCATATTTCCTGCAAAGACGAAAGCAACGGAACGAACACTCTGAAAAGGAAAGCCGCGTCATTAAAAAGAGAAGTAATTCATATTATTTTATTGCTGCAGGTGAGAGTATGCGGTATGTAAACTTACATGGCATTGTTTATTGTTCTTTGTAGCTTGTCTCAAATGCTGTCAGTAATTACGATGAAATAAGCAGACTATCTACGTCACGTGACACTGACGATATCGATGGCTTTATTACCATGGAAGATTACGTCCCAGAAGTCAGTACAAAAGATTTCGGGACTCAATTTGATCAACCTAAGTCATTCGCAGAGGTTTTTGCAGCTGAAATTAGCACCTAAAGTGCGACTACCACGTGAAGAAATCATTGAAAATTCAGAAAAATACAAAAGGCTGAATCTTCAAAACTGATCTTTATTCTTCCCCAACAGGCATCAACTTCAGTAACATTGCCTTCTCTCACAAAGCCAGTGTACACGCCATTTTCTTCGGGAAATTCGTCCCTTATGGCTTTGATCACACAGGACGGGATGATTCTTCTTACACCCTTGCCAATTCTTGAATGAATAAACCAAGTATTGGCGGTAAGCTGCATATCGGTAGGAGCTAAGAAAATCAAAATCGTTTTTTCGTTATAATGGTTTTATTGTCGCGCCACTGTAAAATCCATAATACACATTCTTTACCTGTTGGGAACTGGTCCCTATTCGGTAACAACACCAATCAGTTACCTGTGCTTCCACCCTACTGACATTTTCGTCCGTTGTATAATCTTCGCTGCTACTTGAACAGCTATCGTAATCTAACCCGTCTCAGACAAAACTGGTTCATATTGAAAACCCACTACCTTTCTATTATTCTCAGCCATATCGAAATGTTACTCATCCGTTGATCAATTAATTTTTCAGGTTGTGTTATAGAGTAACTTGTGTATGATTATTTCGAAATTATCGCGATTAAATTACGTAAAAGAGAAAAAATATTTGTTCTTCTTTTATAAAACCTTACTATTTTCTCGAAAAATATATAAATGTCTAGGGGTTGAAAGATTTTAAAATCGCGAGTTAAGTTTTTACTACGGGCTGGTCTTGTGAATCCAAATTGTTACGTCATCTGCATATTTAGCATATTTAACCGCTGTTCAATTTCTCAATCGTGTGTTTTTTAGAATTCAAAAACTCGAGAAGAAACATGGCGAAGGTTGAATAAAAAATAAACATATTCAAGATACAGTCAAAAACATTTATTAAATGAATATTATTTTATGGCATGACTTTTTAAGTAGAAGATGATTAAAGTAAGAGTTTACCACACTATTTTTAGACCGTACATTCCCTTTAAGCATTCAAATTGCGCTGGCCTTATGGCCTATGGGCCTCTTGTTTAGACTTGATCGCAAATTCTGTTGGAATAGTTAATCCAAAAGTCCTCTTCGAAGTGGTTTCAGAACATTCAGACATCTAAAAGCATTTTGTATCGCTTTAACTTATTTGGAATTACTAAATTATTTCGAATCAATGATTTAGAAAAGTCATTTCATGGAAAATGTGATCCTAAATGGCTCCACCAAAGGGTCATGAAATACATCTCCTACCGAAATATCATTCCAGTTTTCTAACTGATTATATTTTTAGACCTAAAAAACTGAATTTCTGAATTTGGAAGTTTACAATTTCGCCCACTTAAAAAAAAGGACTGACATAAAACATAGATTCATAACCACTCTGGACGCCCTTCTGACACTCGCATCTAAAGAAGTATTTTCTTTAAAAAGGTTTTTCAGAGTTATTAACAGTCTTTCAAGAGAATTGCAAATTTAGTTTCCTTTCGGGCAAATATATCGATTTAAAATAATCATATTATACAATGCAAAATGATTATTTAGAAACGGAGGTTTGGAAAAAATACTTTTAAATTAAAATTATAGAAGGTATTCTATAATTTGAAATAACCCCTTTGGTACTCAAAGTCTACATTGTAGAAAGTTTGTTTCTCTATCCAGGTTTTGACTCTTCATTTGGACAAATCGCCAAAGATTGGTGAGATGTTGTTAGTAGAATACTTGTAAGCAAAACTGAATTGTGAATTTTCTACTGATTAAGACTTCTTCCATGAGCATTTTACTAATAAAATAACAGTACAATATCAACTATTGATTTCAGTTCGTTTAACGAGCCTTTATCAATGACCGAATGGGAAAACTTGTACTAGATAGTATATTTCAAGGTCTTTCAATGATAATGATGTATTGATGGGGTCATGAAAGGTACAAATAAACTGATTTCTTGCAAGTACCACTATTAAATGCATACAAAAAAAAAAAAAAAAAAAGATTCGCCATTATAACTAACTGTTATAAAAACAAGAAATTGATATACAATCAAGTGCAAATAGGAACGAAACGAAAATTAAATAAGTCAGCATTGACACGGTGTTTAAGCGGACATTCAAATCAGGTACGCCGAGAAATGGAGATAACTGACAACTTCCATCCTCCGTTAAAGCTTTGATGAAATGAGACTTACCAACTAGCTGTTCTGGTACGATACAGGTTGGTTTATCCTTAGATGACTTCAAAGCTCCTTCAACAGTATTCATATCCAAAATAAAAAAAGTTCATATAAAAATCCTGACAAAATAATGCTTAACGTTAACTGGTTAAAGCACATTAAAGGACGTTTGCAAAGTTCGTGAGAGAAGCAGATCAAAAATAGCAAAAACCTCCAAGAGAAAGTATAACGTTTTATATCACGCCGATCGATTATTGTGCTCAATTCAAGTCCATTTCTTATTGTTCTAAAGAGAGACCCTCCCCTGGTAAAATCAAAATCTAACTATCTCTATTTAAATATATTGAAGTACATCACTCAATGGGATCGAAATCAAACTTTAAAATCAAAGTGAAAAACAACTACCTTGGTCAATAGACACCTGTGTTAACATAATCTTGCCGCCAGAATATTCAAATTCAACGATCAATATCTTAGTTTTTAAGTTGCCAAGGTCTAATGGCAGATTATGTGAGGAACAATGATAAGCTGATTGTGGTGCCCAGACATAACTCAAGGTGGTCGGTAATCTTGCGCTCAAACGATACTTAATAGTGAACATCTTTATGGGCTATGCCATGCACTAATTAACATAAGTTTGGAAACACTGGTGATAATGGTAGGAACGGTTAAGGAGAGAATGATGTATACTGAACGTCCAGGTTTCAATACGAGACCATCTTATCCAACATTGTGATTTAACGGATTTGAGTGTGACGTGTACTTTCCATTTGTCAGACAGCTTAAAGCGCCACTTAATTGACCTTTTGATTCCGTTGCCTTAAGTTCAGAACTGCCTGCTGCTCTAAATTCTACGTCCTCGATTTATAGCGATTAAGGTATGTGTTGCCGTCATAATTTTATATTGAAAATTTCGAGCTGAAGTGAAAATTAAAAGAAATCTGCTCGCACTTCAAAATTTAATACAAAATTATGATAGTAATCCAAAATATCAACAATCTTCCATGCTATTAGCAAGCATAGAATAGGGAAAAATTGAGAATATGATTATACCACATAGTGATAAGGAAAATTAAAGTGTAAGATGGTCTCATGGCAAACTGAAAACTTTCATTAAGTATGCACTAGACGACAGACTAATTTAAAAAGCATAGATATCATAAACATAACTTACATTTAAGATTTTGTGTTCCTGGTGATGTTGAATCAGTTTAATGGAAAGAAACTTACCAACTGATTTTTCTGGAATGACAAAGGTTGGTCGTCCTTTACTTAGCTTCAAACCACCTCCGACTGAGTTAATATCTGAAATAAAGAAAACTATTAGTCAATTGAAACACTCCCATTCAAAATGTGTCAAAAATATCCGTTATTGTTACTTAACTGCTATAAATTTCTTGAGAAAACGAAATCGAGAGGGTTTTACAAGGGAAATCTCCAATTTTTTCTTTCTGTCGAAATATTTTGAAGGTTTTTTAATGAAACGGATTTATCGCAAGGATTTTCAGAGAGATTTGCATTTATGCAATAGACCTTTCTCGAATTTCTGTTTAAACGATGCATTGTGACCGAGTTGTCTTGTCTAACCTCGCTTCTGATATTCAAACTATTTCTAATTATCGGAATTGGAATTAAGTATAATATAGACTATAACTAAGTTTTAAAGTAATGAAATTAGTGGAACAATGAATCGCATAAAAACGAGGTTAGGTATGAAACTCAGTCTCAGTTCAGTGTTTAAACTGAAATTCGGGAAAGGTCTATTGCATAGAAATTTAGTTGCCAATCCAGTTCATGTGTTAAAATTTCGGAAAATCGATGTTTCATATGGTACTGCTTACAAACACCAACATCGATCACATGAGCAGCTAAAAATGTTACATATATCATTGAATGATGGTATTTTAGTTCTTCTTCTTTTGTGATTTCTTCGTCTGACTCACTTTCCTCAAATGACAAACTTTTTGTGATGAGCGTGATGATACATCATCACAAACAGTTTTTGGCGAATCCAAAAAAAACTGTACTGATAATTATTTCAGTCTAGTTACAAAAGGTAACTCAAATAATTTATTGATTTACTTAGTCTTTTATATGTGTTTACCATATCCGAAAAGGTAGTAACAATAGATTTCATGCAGAACCATTTTGTTCTTCAGTGTATATAATACAGTATATATGTAATAATAATATTTTTCAAAAAATCCCAATAATCGATGCATATACCTTATTACATGGTGTAGCAGCTTTTGCGTATTACATAGTGTGGCAAGCGTTATTACATAGTGTGGCAGGTAATACATAGTGTGGCATTTATTACATAGTGTGGCATAACACCATTAGCGGGATTCGGAAAAATCATGTTTCGTTTACACGAAACTACTTTTCTATAGATTTGTAGGGAATTATATACAACTTAGTAGAGTTGTTCGTGAATTTTTCCCTACCAAAGTCATTACAAACTTTACAACACTTGAAATAAGCGTGCAAAGTAATGATGTTTCTTTTCATACAAGAAATGCCTTTAATCTCTGAGGTCATTTTTTAGTGGGACAGTTTTAAAAAAAATTCTCACAAGTAATTGATTTTTTTCGTGTAACAGCCTCGTGGATTTTACGAATCTCCCTAATTAAGGTTTTTTTTATTAGTGTCCGATCAAAAATTTCGAAAACTGAGGCATATTTAAGGATAATTCAGAGGACTAAATTTAAAACTTTTCTCGGACCGCAAGCATGGTGGGGCCTCCTTAGATACTACATATATTTGCCCCCAACCCCAGAAACACAAACGAAATGGGGATGTGATAGCAAAGTGGCGAACCCAATTGGCACCTTGCTACTTTACGAAGAGAAAGTTTCGCGGGGTGAAAGTTTCTGGTTTTCGCATTTGTGCGAAAGAAGGTCCCCGCAAAAAGGCTGATATGCGCATTCGCGAAAATTTATCCTGCGCGAAATGGCCGAGGAAGCCGATTCGCGAAAGTTAAATTGAAGAAAAAAACCCTCAAAATCAGATGTTTTTTTTCACCTATTTTTCTTTCAAGGTACAACGGTATCTCAACAGATAAATCAATATCGATTGAAAACTTGTTCAAACGAAATGCCTGTGTCATGACAAGGAAATGTCTAGATGGTGAAACATGTCAAACGTTTTCACAATATTTTACGATCAACGATCATAACAGAGTGACTAGAATTGCTGGCTGCCTTCTTAAGTTACCGAATATAAAACTAGAATTCTCAAGAAAGTCGTTTGCCTATACTGGGGCAAAGTTATACAACGAACTTCCTGTAAATATTCGACAAGAAAGAAATTTTAATAAGTATTTATCTATGATTAATCAGTTTTTATTGTCAATAATAGTTTGTTTTTGTCTCCTTTTTATCAATTTTTTATTATTTAATCAACTTTCGCTTTTATCTATTTTTACATTTTCTATTTTCACATTTTCATTTTCATTGTGCTTATTTTGACACAATTAGGTTACTTTCGTCTCACGTTTTGCTAAATAGATAGATAGGTATATTTTCTGTTAATAATAAGTTTACAGGCTGGTAATATATACAATGTTACAACAATTTTCAGAATGTTAAAAACAACGTAAAAACGTTACAGTTTCTATAATTAAATAATGTTAAGTGGATATTCTCGTAAACTCATAAATAACAAGGAAAACTCGTAGAAGATCAGGGTGATCTTATCATCGAGAACCTATTTTGCTTGTTCTTGTTGAGATATTTTTTCAGAATCTAATAATGTACTATATAGGTAATCTTTAAAAATTCATTGGCAAAAAGTGTGTTAAAAATATTTTTCCATGTTGTCAGTATGTAGGAGGAGCATAGCCTTAAGTTTTTGCTTAAAGTTCATTTAAGATTTGCAATCCAGTGGAGTGTTTGTGGAATCTATGAGGATATTCCACAGGTGCGGTGCACGAAAAGATATACCGAATTGCTTAAGTTTATTGCGACAATAAGGTTCAGATAACATTCTCGCAAATCTTGTTGTGTACTTGTTTGTTGGTTTTAATTTGTACAAATCATGAAATATGGGTGTTACAGTCTTAATTTTCTATTTTTATATCATTCTATATGCTCTTTTATTTTACCGCCTTGTATCTTATTTTTATCTACAGGACCTACGTGATAGCAGTATTTAGTACTGGTGTAGCTCTCCTGTATAAATATTTGATAAATAAATAAATTTCGCCAACAGAAGTATTAGCGTAATTATCCTAATTTAGTGAGCACTTCATACTTTTTTGCAAATTTAAAAGAAAAATTACTCGAATTGCGTACATAAAGAACCAAAAACTTCGGCTACTTTTTTTCGGTGGAAATACTTCGGCGGAAATAATTTCGGTGAGATTTTGGTCACTTCGGCGGAAAAAAATTTCGGCAGGATTTCATCTATAACTTAATTTCGGAATATCCAAATTTTAAGCAATTTATCGACAGGGAAATGCAAAAAATTCAGTTAAAGAAAATATTTCATGTTTAGTATTCTACTTACCTTAAGAGAAGAAATTGTTTGCGGAAGAAATCGGAAGAACTTTTTTTTGCGGAATTTTTGCAGATTTTGCTCAAATCCGCAAAAATAAATTCCGCAGAAATGAATAAATATTGGTCATCCGCAAAAACTTTACTCCGCAAAACCTTCGAAATGTTTCACCCGTAAAGATTTGATTTTTCACTGTGCTTTGCATATAAATGAAAGTCTCGTCTTCACATAACGTTTGGAAAATGAAACAGGGGGTTGAAAAAGGAAAGATATCGAGGTTATTGAACATCTAAGGATTTATTTATCACTCTTCGTCAACAACAATACAAACAGCATCGGCACTTGCAACAGGTTTTGTGCTTGGTACTGTTGCTTTTACTTTGAGAAACGATCTCATGTCGGCGGCCGAGGTAAGTTTTTCTGTTTTGTTTCTTGCTTTTTCCTTCATGGGAAATGGAACTAGACTGAGTGATACACTCAGTTGCTTGCGTTACATTGACTTAAATAGGTACTAAACTAGGTGTTTTCCGACTTTAGATTTTACTAAATTTCTTGCATCCGCAAAAATTTCTTCCGCAAAATATGGCGTTTTAGGGTCATTTATCCGCCGCAAAAATTACTTCCGCAAACAATTTCTTCCCTTGAGGTATACAACAATCTGTTGTTCCTAAATTTAAAAACAAGAAGCCGCTTGGCTTGAAGACATAAGGACGAGTCACAGCGACACAAATTCACTCTCAACAATGCAAATAGTTACATGACAGGTTTAAAAGTAATATTGATTGCTGAAAGGAACAAATCGACCAAAAGAAGCATTTCATCGACCCTCATACAGCTTAAAACTCCAAAAATAACAAAAGGATAAGATCCATAAATTTCGGCGGGAAAACATTTTGGCGAAGCCCCTAATTTTGGCGGACAAATTTTCGGCGACAATTTTCGCCGAAATTTTGTCCCGCCGAAATTTTTGGTTCTTAATGTATACATTAAAAAAGAAAACTTTCCGCCCAAACATTTTGTAATTTTAAGGAATTTTGTAAAAATTTATTTGATTGATTTGGGCCCTGATAAGTCCTTTAAACATTTCGACAAAGCCAGGTTTTCATGTATGGCAAGATAAAGAACATTTCAAATACAAATCGTGACGAAAGTGTCTGTATGCAGTGAAGAAAGCGCATGTCGAAAATCATATATTTAAGTGTAATTATTTAAGTTTTACAATTAGTGGATTACGTAAGGGCGCGAAGCGCCCGCAAGGTAATCCCGATTTTATGAATAAAATCGAAGCCGACGATCTAATACTGGATAGCGGTCATTCTGAATACGTATGTGGTTTAAAGTTATAGATACACGATTCGAGCAAGGGGGAAAGACACAATAAATTGACAAAAGATATATAAGTAATATGTATGTTTATGTTTCAAAGTTTACAGTTTTTACATGTTCCATCTCAACGGCCACGACCACGACCACGAACGAAATTTCGAGAATTTCCACGTG
Organism: Turritopsis dohrnii; assembly: GCA_027922465.2. NCBI lineage: Eukaryota > Metazoa > Cnidaria > Hydrozoa > Anthoathecata > Oceaniidae > Turritopsis > Turritopsis dohrnii. The sequence continues at coordinate 2,075,556 of BQMF02000011.1, forward strand.
ACCCACCTAAATAGAAGAAAGCACCAAATAAATTAAATCATTATTCCTGGAGTGGGTGGGAGGGCAGTATTAGATCGTCGGCTTCGATTTTATTCATAAAATCGGGATTACCTTGCGGGCGCTTCGCGCCCTTACGTAATCCACTAATTTTATTTCATAAAATCTCAGCCGGATCTAATACTGGATAGCGGTCATTCTGAATACGATTGTGGTTTAAAGCTATAGCTTCTAGACTTTAGGTCGGCAAAAGCTAATAGCTATAGCTTTAACGTCCTCTCTTCAAAGCTCATTCATTTATAGTAAGAACTTTTGACTGAAACTGGTTCACATTAACCTGATCCTTGTAATAGAATTTCCAGAAAGTAGAATCAGAAGCCCATTTTCCTTGTTTAATTATATCTTCTACTGATACCCCTTGATTACTGGCCTTTGAAGTGGAAGCAGACCTTGTTGAGTGACCAGAAAAAATGCTAGTGTCAATACCTGCCAAAGCAAGTGTTTTAACCAACCATCCTGAAACTGTACATGTTCTAACCTCATTATGAGGTTTAATCATAGCCAATAAAAGCTGAAATTTTCCTTCCTTTCTCCAAGGCTCAGTTCTCTGAAGATACTGATCCATAGTCCTACACACACATAAAGACAAGTCCTGTTCGAACATCTGAAATTTTATAACATATGGCCTTTTTCCCTTCCTACATGTCTTTGAGACCTTTGCCAAAGTAAAAGAATAAGAATCTGGACCCTTACTTAAAAATCTAATATCCAGGCCTGTGATTTCTGAAGCTCTTGCAGCTCCTGTAAGTGCTAACAGAGTGGTAAGTTTAAATGTGAGGAGCTTAGTACTAATGCCATCATCTGTTGGAAGGGTCTTCAAAAATCGTAACACAGTATCTACAACCCAAATAAAACTATATTTTGGAAGAGGAGGCCTTTCATTAAACACTCCTGTCATTAGAGAAGATACTAGTGGATGACTTCCCACTGCATACCCATCAATAGAACAATGATAAGCTGAAATGGCTGAGCGATAAACCCCAATTGAGTTATAAAGTAATCCTTGATCAAACAATGCAGCAAGAAAATTAACAACATGATTTATAGGGCATCTAAAGGGATCCACTTGTTTCACAAGACACCAGCTATACCACTTTCGCCAGGCCGATTCGTAACTTGATATTGTTCCTTTTCTCCTGGCTGCTGTGATAAGATTTGTAGCCCTATCTGATATGCCTTCTGATGACAACTTGTGCCTGAAACTGACCAAGCCACTAACCTCATGGTCTGGTTTTCTATCAGAGGGTGATTTTCCTTTCTGGGATTGGTCAGAAGGTTTTCGATACTTGGTAATAGAATTTGATGCCTCACACTCATTTCTAATAGTCTTGGAAACCAAGGACGTGACTGCCAAGCTGGGGTTATAAGAATAATCTTTGCCTTTTCCCTTTGGACCTTGGCCAATATCCTGCCTATTAGACAAAAGGGGGGAAATGCATAATTCAGATCCTGACCCCAATTCATTTGGAAGGCATCCCTTGTTAGACTGTAGGGGTCCTTCTTCCATGATACATACTTTGGAAGTTGAGCAGTTACCCTTGAGGCAAACAGATCTATGTTGGGGTACCCCAGTTTTTTGCACAGGCTCTTGAAAACAGAAGGGTTTAGTTTCCATTCGCTGGAGTCCCTCACATTCCGTGATTCTAGATCCGCTTCCACATTCAGATGACCTGGCAAGTGTTCTGCAGTAAGTGTGATCTGATTTGATAACAAATAATTCCAAATTTGCTTGCTTAGTTTTACCAGTGACTGGTTCCCTGTCCCTCCCATTTTGACAAGGTAGGACAGAGCCACCATGCTGTCCATCTGAATGTGAATGCTGTTCAGGTAATTCTTGTTCTTGGTGAATGCCAATATTGCTAACTTCACTGCCTTTAATTCGAGTATGTTGATATGAAGACTGCTCTCCTCCAAAGTCCACGGGCCCCCTGTCCTTTCGCCTTGACAATGGGCCCCCAACCCCTTCTTTGAGGCATCTGTTTGAATAATAAGTTGAGGAGGTTTTAGAATTAGAGATTTCCCATTGTTGAGGGTAAGGTTGTTTATCCACCAGATCAACTCTTGTCTCACTTCTGAAGAAAGACAAACTTTCTTCTCGAAGGACCCCCATTCTTGTAAGTTCACTATCTGATCCCTCTGAAGAAATCTGTACTGCAAAGGAGCTGGAAGCACAGCTATTGCCGTTGAGGACAGTCTTCCAATCAATTGAGTTAGTTCCCTTATCGATACTACTTTTTGAGACAAAAATGATTGACACTGATTCTTGATTTGCACAACCTTTTCCTCGGGGAGAGATAATTCCATTTTGTTTGAATTTATCATCACACCCAGAAACTCTATGGACCTGCATGGAATTAGGACTGATTTCTTTATATTTATTACTAGACCCAGGTGTTGCAACACAAAAATCAATGTGTCCCTCCCCATTTCTACTTCTGCCTGAGAAGCTCCCATCAGAAGAATATCGTCCAGATAAATAATCAATTTCACATTTATACGTCTCAGCAATGCTATAGGCACTTTCAGAAGTTTGGTAAAAAGCCTTGGAGCTGGGCCCAACCCAAAACACAGGCAAAGGAATTGATAAAGTGAACCTTGCCATTTGAAACGTAAGAATTTCTGTGACTTTTTGTGGATAGGAATAGAGAAGTAGGCATCCTTTAGATCCACTTTGCACATCCAATCGTTGGGAGATAATAGTTCTTTCACTAAGGACAGACTCTCCATTTTGAAATGAACATAGGGTATGTAAGTGTTCAGGCCTTTCAAGTTGATCACAGGTCTGTTTCCACCTCCTTTCTTGGGGACTAGAAAGATATTGCTCAAAAATTGACCTTCTAAGGGCTCTACTTTTTCTATTGCCCCTTTCCTTAGCATTGAACTTATTTCCTGATTGACAAGTTTCCTCCCTTCGACATTCAAGTTTTGAGAGTGAGGCGGCATTTTTGTTGAGGTGTTGAAACAAAAGGTATCTGGTACCCCTCTACTATTTGAAGAATAGATTGATCGTTTGTCAATTTCATCCAGTTTTGTAAGAAATGCTTTATCCGACCTGCCAAGGGAATATCTTGTACAACCTCTAGAGGAAATAAGTTCTTTACTAAAGGATGTACGTTTGGGTAATCTTTGACTGGAAGAAGCACTATTTCCTCTGATAAAAGGCTTGCAGAAAAAGGAACCAAAGACTGACTTACCCCTTGCAAACGGTCTTCTTGTGGAGTTTGGGTTGTAGAAGTGCCCCCTAACTGGGCGGTTCGATAGGGGGCCCCCACGAAAGGGCTGGTGTGCAGTACGAACATTCTTGTCTGCTATACCAAAAAACTCCCTGGACTTTTTCAATGTTTTTAATTGCTGGGCAATTTTTTCGTCAAATTTGTCCCCAAAAAGCTTGCTGTTCGAGGCATCTTCAAAAACATCTGCACTATCTTTGAGGATGTCTTTCACCTGACTTTTGTCTGACATCACTGTTAGCAATATATTCCTTCGCCGTTGGTGTGACGTTGAATTAAAAGCCTGTCCTAATAGCAATACGATCATCTCCATAAGATTGCACATCTGATCAGCTGTTTCAATTGTACCTTGCAGCTGTTCTTTTTCACTCTCGTCCACATCTGCCTGCAGGCATTTGGCTTTAACATCGTTCCTTTCCTGTTCCAGGAAGTCCCTCATTGTGGAAAGTGGGCCAAAAACCATCCCAATTTTGTTTTGAATGGATTCCAAGGCCCTTTCCACTGCGAGGCAAGTTTTGTCTCTTTTTTCCTCCACAGTTCTTTTCATGTAGACATCAAGTTCTTTTTAATTATTATGTTTGATGGTACTGGGAATTCTTTCATAATTCCTTGCTCTATTTGTTTTTCAGTCACATAGACATTCAGCTGTGTGTTAGCATAATCTGCCAGTTCCTTGGACAACGTCCACTGGCTTATGTCATCTTCTAAATGGAACCTTGCACACTTGGCTTCTTTAGCCTCAGGTTCATCACTATGATCAGCTTTCCTTTTGAGACTCTGATCATTCATCGATTCGGATTCACTGACGTCGGTCACATCCATCCTATTGAGGAGGAACCGAAAATACATACTCTCATGTGTTCTGACTTAACCGTAGACAACAGAAATGTGTGGTATACAATGTGATGCTAAAGAATTAATTGGATTTGATTATACCTGATTTGTTTGCGTAGAAAAAACGTGTCTTTCCTTCTTGCGAGAATGACTTAAAGAGGACGTTAAAGCTATAGCTATTAGCTTTTGCCGACCTAAAGTCTAGAAGCTATAGCTTTAAACCACAATCGTATTCAGAATGACCGCTATCCAGTATTAGATCCGGCTGAGATTTTATGAAATAAAATACAACAAATTTTTTAATGAGTCGTGTTACCTTGTGGCATAGTGCAGCGGCTGAAAATTTGCATAAAACGTTGTTACTGTTCTCTTACGCCTAAGCCACACTGATGCTAATATACCTTATAAAGTGTAAATAAGGCATAGCAAGTAATATCAGAAAGTATTGCTACAAACAAAAGAAATGTGTGAACTGCAGCCGTGGATACGTATTTTAGAATCAAAATAAGATTTGTTAAAGAAATTATATAAGAGCCGAAAGAAAAAAAACAAACTTTCTTCGAAAAAAAAATTATAGCAGGGGCTATTTTTGTTTCAATATCCATCGTAGTACTTATCAAAAAATGTAATGGGATATATGCAGAGTTTATTACAAAGATAGTCTCTTAGAAACTTGAAAATAATACTAGAATTTCATGTCATTTTGGATATCCTATTGTTTAAAATTGACTTTCGAAATGCAGTTTTAGCTAATCTAGAGGGTATAAAACCCCAAAAACTTTCAGCCCCCTCGGCCCCAACCATGGTGGGGCCTCCTTAGATACTAAACATCAGGCCCCCTCCTAAAAAAAATTTCGTGTCTACGGCACTGGGTCTATCACAATTCCAACTTATGGTTCACATGAAGAATAAAATGATATTCGATAGAAGTAAACCAAATCATTTGAAAATCAGGGAAAAATCTGCAAGTAACTGCCAATTTTAATATCAGGACCTTCCAATTGTTTTTTGTGCACACCTTCCAAATTTTGCCAGAAATGTGAATTTGGTGATATATTTAAGTAAACATTACATGAAATTGTTCATAGCTTGCATTAATAGGAGCAGGAGAAACTTGGGTATTTCAACGATTTTAATCCATGACATTTAACAGGATTACAAGAAGATAAAAATTATATACATAAAAAACTTAAATCAACATAATATACAATATGAAAATCTATTTCTATTATACCTGCCAGTGGTGGATCCAGAGGTAAGCCGCTACTTGTGTAGGAGAGTGTTAGCAATTCAAACATAAAAGGAAAAGGTTCAAATAATCCCATTGATAATATGAATTCACAACTTATGTTAATGCGCTTCTCCACAAGTTGCGACTACACTTAGATGCACTACTGTCTCCATGTTACCACTTCCATAGAGTCTATAAATAACACCAATGTGCACGAAAAGACAAATGACACAATGAAGCTTTGTGAGGATCTGTATGAAAATGTTTTTTTCGAACATGATATACCTTGAAGGGGATTTTTTTCGCGTGGACTAATTTTTGCGAGCCAAGGTTTGAGAGTGTCTTGCGTGGATTAATTTTTTCAAGTCAGGGCTTCTGAAGGAAAATGTTTGGATGGGCACAAAGTGCAATGCGTGTACTTTATAATATAGCTTAGAAGTAGCAGCAAAAATCACCATTTCCCTGTCTGCCACATTGCAAAACCAATGGGTGCTTGATAAGGAAATAGTTAATATACGAAAGGTACGCAGAGCCAAAAAATGAGCAAATAAAATCATGAAATTTTGCGTGGATTTATTTTCGCGAATCGTTCATGTTCGCAAAAGTCGCAAAACTTAATCCACGCAAAAAAAAATCCCCTTAAGGTATTGTGTCCTAGAACATATTACACTCCAAATTTTCACAAGGCTTTAGTGATCTCATTGTATGTATATAATTGTTTGGATTCTAATCATCATTCAAAGTTTGTTTTCTTAACATATGTAAGATTTGCAGGAATATTTTGAATAATGTCATCTTAAAATCTTTGAAATGCGAATTT